>QKQZ01055884.1:0-15744 GCA_003595255.1 Solenopsis fugax | reverse complement strand
CCAGCGATTCCTAAAGAGGACCGGGGGGAAGCAACCGCCGCTCAGCCAGCTCAGCCGACGACCTCGCCGACAGCCTCCGCCGTCGTGCTCGCCGAACTACCCCCAGTGCGAGTGCAAGTGCGCGACCATACAATCCTCGTACCGCATCACGCGGCATTTAAATCGCGGAAATATAAAGTGCGCCTCGGCGCACTCCGCGCGACCCTGCATGCCTCCGCTCGCGAAGAGAGAGAGAGATAGAGATAGAGAGAGAGAGAGAGAATAGCAGATTAATCAAAAATTAACTATAAGTATATAAAAATTGTGTATTAATAGTATTGTATTAAAATTTTAAACGCGTTATTCTCAAAATCTGTTTTTTGCATTTTCTTCAATTTTGTGTGTACACGGTTTTAAAAATTTATTTGAATCGATTTTTTTAGCTCGTTAGTTAAATAATGACTAATTCTTCTCAATAAAGCTAAAAAGTTAAAATGAATCAATATTAACAATTTCTTTTTTGCATAATGAAATGGATATTACCTAATAAAAATTGTTATTTTTTTTAAAGTGTCGTTAGTTTCTAATTGAAATAAAGCTATAGAATCATCTATGTGTCATAATATAAAAATTTATTTCGAGTATCTCATCTAATTAATTTTTTTACACATAATTTCTGTAATAACGATAAATGCAGATTTAAGTAATACATAAAATACGAGCATGTACGATGTTATTTTTAAAGACTTAACGACATGAGAAACATAAGTAGTTGTAATTTAAACAGGAGACATATATGGAAAACAGTTATGTCTAACGAGAGAATAATGCATTATGAGGAAAGCAGTACGTCGCGATAAAAGAGCAATTAAAAGAATTCGCAACAAAAAGAGCTCAAGTGTTCATGGCCACGTCGAAAAAGCGCGCTTTGCAACGTGAAATTTTACAGTCGGACGACGACGATGACTGTGCTCGCGAATTATTTTCCGCGCGTCCTCCCTCGAGCGCACCCGAAATCGTAGAGTATTTTCCTACTATGATGCTTTCAGCAAGGGAAAATATACTCTTCTCTTGAGAACAATATTGACTTTATTCATGAAACCTGTATTTAATAGTAGAAGATAATAGCGTTTTATCTCGTTTCTCTGACTTTCGTATTTTCGAAGATGAGCCACAACCGTGAAAATAGATATTAATTAATGCACTGAAGGCAATTAACACAAATATAAAATAAATGCGTTCTATAAAAATTATAATTCTCTATAGCGTTTACGCTATGAGAATAAAATGGAATTATGATTATAACGCGCTTGTGAAATATCTACTTGTGTATTAAAAATTTCCTTCAAATCATGGAATAAATTTGATTGGTAATATATTCAGGTCAGTAAATGCAGATGTGATACAATATTCATAGTTATTTATAGATTCAACATTTCTAATGGATTAATACTAATGTCTATCTCTTACTCGAATCCTCTTCGACTAAACGTATGTACATATGTGCATTGTGTCTATAAATTATGTGAATATTGTATTTTATTGGCAATTATACTTATAATTCATATTGGCCTAAAATATCTTTATTTAAATTTATTTAAATTACGATTTGGAAATAAATATAATATTGAATGAGAGTATTTTATTCTTCGCGCGCTCTTTTTATCTTTTCTTCTTCGACTCGTCTCTCTCTCTCTCTCTCTCTCTCTCTCTCTCTCTCTTTCTTTCTTGACTTTCTCTTTCCCCTTTTTTTCTTTTTCCATTTTTCTTTCGTAAGAATTAAGCGTGACGACATGCATATACCGTCGTCGTAAAATTGCTTGTGAATTTTTCGCGCAAAAAACCGAGCACCTTTGCATACGAAGGGCGCGCGATTATGATAAGTTACACTATAAAGAACGACCGAGAGTTTTCATGCTCCTGTTGATAAGGCAGCAACAAAGCGATATCATGAGGGCTGGCCTATAATCACGGAACATTATTCTTATTATCTTCCGTCGCCGACACCGCCGACGAACACGAATTAAGCCGTAGAGCGTTGTGAAGTATAGTTTGACGACATTGTACTAGGAGAGTACGCGAGCACCCTGCGGGATTGTTATTGATCTAATTAATTATTCACGCCGCCGTTCGCCGCCGCGGAGAAACAATGCCGTTCTTTGAAACTGTGAGGAACGTCTTCTGTTACAACAATCCGCCACGCTCACGCGAGACGAAAATTAATAGTAGCCTCCTCAACGGCCGTATCCCTCTCAATGAAGAATAGAATACGTCGCGAAATGCAAACGCGACGCTTTCAACGCATATTTTGCTGATCACCTGTTCAGCCAAGATGAAGGAGTTTTAAAAAATAAATTACATAACTACAAGCCTCAATTAATCTCTCATAGACTTTGCTGCATTTTAATGTAATTCATAATTCTAAAGTTTCTTTTTAATTAATTCTACAATTAAAAATTTTAATATTTTATTTTTTTAACTTATTCTTTAGAATTGTTAGAATATAAACTAAAAGAAGTTTGGCTCAATTTGTTTAGTAAAAGATAAGATACTTAAGATGATATCTTATGTTAATCTTATAATATTAAATGTTAATTCTGATTGATTGATTAATTAATTATAATAGATTACATCATTATATTATTGATCATTTTTGACTTGTCTCTTACAATACGAACTGTTAGAATATAAAGACAAAAAACAACTAGATTAATAAAAGTAAATTATAAGTGTTGCAAATAATAAATTTTAATAATGAATTTAGCAAAAGAATCGAAGAACTGCAGTTACAAAAATAATAATCTCAGACACCTACAATTTAATCGAGACACGCTATAATTGTGAACCATTCCCATTCGCCGCTTTCTATTCCACGATCTGTCGTGCAGCAAGATAACGACGTCAATGTATAATGGATGACGATAACTAATATTCACTGAAAAATTTAAACTGTCATAAAATCTTACAGCATTTAATTCAAATAACTGTGTTTTTGGCTGCGTTCTAAAATTTACTGCGAGTACTGAAAACTTATAGTTCACGTTACATGTAGTCTAGATTTTCAGTACTCGAAATGAATAACGAACACACCTTTTACAACACGCGTGGTGATTTTGATAACTACGAGGAATACAGTGAGGCCAAATATATCAGGAGCTTTCAAAACGCTTGCCATATCATTTTTATCAAGAGTAGTATGTGCTGTCAAGCTCATCGCAAAAATATATATCCAACTTTAAATTACGATCGACATTTATGCGATGCTCTTCGCGTGCATTTCGTTATTTCGCATTCAACAATTCGCAACGAGTTGCGTGATAGATAAATACATTCATAAAGTAATTCGTAAGACAATTCTCAATAAATTACGCTAAGCAGAACATTTTACCATTTGTAAATATAAAAAAATAAAGGTGTATAAATGTAAATATTTGTAAATAACCGAGAATTATACAAAAATATTTTTTATTAGCGATTTAATAATTATTTTATATTTCTTGTTAGAATAATGTAGTTTATCCTACACTGTAGGGCAAATGCACTGAAGATGCATTACTAACGATGCTGGCATTTCTTTCACTTCGTAGAACCATAGACATATCCTTATACGATAGCCCAGTTTCATAGGAAATACATCCATTGATCACACTCCGTCCAGAATTATAATAATATAGATTAATCTCTCGCTAAATATTGCTAGTAAAAGAATTTAATAGCTATCAGCTAAAATTATTAGAAAATATAGTAAATAAATATAAAAAAGGAGATATATAAACTACTGTCGATAATCGTATATTTGTGTCATTAATCTTCTCTTTTGTGTAAAACAACATAATCCTATAATGCTATATTCTTGTTTATTGAAAAATGATGGCTATCAGTTTCACGATCGAGAATTATTGCGTTGTTACATTTGTAGCAGCGTTAAGGATTAATCTGTTCGATCTAGTTCGCCGACATATACAACGACACCACGAGAATCGTTGTAGCAAACAGAAACAATATTGCAAATGGAAAAAGACGGAACCTGGCAATAAGCGAGTAACGAGGAGCATCTAAAAAGGACATCTTCCCGAGTTTGTACAAATAACGGTGGGATATATACAAGGTGTTCAGTATTTCATTGTGCAACCGGAGAGAAAGTGACTTATTACGAGAAAAAGATAAGTTAAAAATATAGAATACATTTTTTCGCAACATTTTTAAAATACATTTTTTAATCTCTTCGATGTTATCAAGAATATGTATGTGCAACAATAATTGCATTTAATCATACTTTCCCTTAATTAAATTTTCTTGATTGTTATTTTTTGAGAAAATAATGATTATAAAGATACATTTATACAACTATTGAATTTTTATACCGATCAAATTAGCTTTCCTTAACTCTAACAATTAATGAGAACTATCATACTTTGCAAGTGAAATGTTAGAAGTAAAATTGATTTAGAAGTAAACTAAACAAAAATGTGATAATTCTATTTATATTTTTCCTTTTGCTTTTTTCATGAAATATCATATCTTGTTATTGGTTGTGTCAAATTTACTGGATACCCTGTATGCACATCGCGCTCGCGTACAGATGCAATCTTACCAGAGAGAAAAATCTCACCTTCGCCAGTTTAAATTACTCAACCACACGGCGCGAGCAAGACGTATAGCCCCAGTAATTGGGAGTACTTCTTAACAAACAGAGACTTTCTAGCAATACGAATCCTCTTACACGAGCGACAAGCATATTTTCCGCACGTTAATTGCCGCATAGCGTAAAATTTTGAGCGGATCTCGGTTTTCAGTTCATACGCAAAAATGTAGGTATTCATAGCAAAAAGTGTCAAAGAAACTACGAAAGGAGGTAGTTGTGTGAAGGTATTGTACTTGCACGTAGATATTCACGCAATCTTTCGACTTGGTATTATTCGGTTACTATATCTTGGGACATATATATAGAACATACCGCCATGTATTACAACCACCTCACATTTCTCCCGGCAAATCCATGGCTCTATCGATATAATTTCGCCACGTGGGTACCTCTTACAATCATCGGACAGAAGGAAACGGCGAGAGCTCTGCCAAAGTGAGTTTGTGTGTAAACCGGGCGCTGAAAGAAGCACTCAAACTGTCCGAAGCCCTCTAATGCACTGTGACAGTAAGAAATAAGGTGAAACGCGCACATTAGTCACATGCTGGCGATTTTGTTAATAGTAAATTAAAAAGAATTTATTATTATTATTATTAATCACAGAAAATATCAGCGGATCCCAAAATGCGAAGATTTTTCGATGAATACTATGTATTTTTATAGAGGGCCTGGTGAACATTTTCAAAGCTTTGTTATAGCTATATCACTAACTAGCTACATAACAAAGTTGATATTTTTTAAGTAAATAATTTTTGGGACATAGATATCATTCATTTATTTCACATTTTGTCTTTTCTTCTATATATTTGAATTAAGATTAAAACTGGATCAAGAGAATAGTAAACAAAATTAAAATTCAGTGTAATAAATTTAACAATTATTATGTATATTTTATACAATATATTTTTATATGATTTGCACAGTAATATTTGGAATTAGCAGAAAGAGTAATATTTGTTCAAAATATGTATTTTCAGAAATTAACCGGACTTCCAAAAGTTTTCTATGATCCTTCTGTGGCAACCCCCTTAAATCCATCAATATGATAGATATCCTGAGACACGCAACATACGCGTGGAACATTATCGCGTAGTTTATATCCTTGTGGTCGCGTGCACTCCGAGCTTTCTCCGCGTGACATGTCTACGAAGGATAACGATATTTTTGAATAAGAATGGCATCAGACCGAGCGATGTGCCGACGTATATCCGAGGCGATAATTTAACGATTGCAACGAGAGAAAAGCTGGGATGCGACAGTGGACGAAAAGACGGGAGCATAGACGAGCGGCAAGAAGAAAAATGCGTTATTACGTGTCTACACAGTATCTAGTCTCCGGTAAATATGAATGGCTTTAATATTCCGTAAGCACGAAGGCGTTACTTTTAAAGTTCATGCATATCCCGAACGTGACCAGGAAATATTACGTAAACCATGTGAAATCCCGCTCTTAGAGTGAAGGAAAACTCGCGCTTATGTCTCGTATATACAACGTGAGGATGCACGTGTTGAAATAAATCCGCGGCTGCATATAGTATTTCCTGCGACCATTATATTTTGCGCGCATAAGGTTCCGGTTTTCTAAAGATAATAGATGCTTAAATAGCCAAATATTGGTATAAGAAAATAAACTAGTTACTTGACACATGTTTTTCTTCAGATACCATCATGTTGCTGTCACGATCATGAACCAGAAAAAAGAACGGTCTTCTTTCTTAAGATTACCTTTTTTTCAAAATGTAAATATTAAAAAGACATTATATAATATTAAATAGATAAAAATTTTTTGGTCTGTAAGGGCTTTGTCCCACATAAGGCCCTGCGCATACAATGAACGAATATTAGATTTTAGAAATAAAAATAAAAATTTTAGAATCAATTTCCTCAATGAATATTGAGTATAACTCACAATGAATATTAATGAGATATAAAACATAAATGTGTTATATATAAACAATATAACTTATTATTTATCTAGAATATTTATTGAAAAAACTGATTCCAAAATTCAAATTCCTAATATCTAAATAGGAATTCCTCTATTGTGCCTAATTTTGAATAATATTATTATCCATATTTTATTTATTAACGTAAACTTTCACTTTTTACTCTCTAACTACTTTTAATAGATCAGTACTATTAATATATGAATTATAATTTGTTTCTATTGTACAAATTTAGTCTCGGAATTTTTTAATAAAAACGTAGGTACAGATTTTGAACAAATAAAAAAATTGCTATGATGTAAATTTCATTTTTTCTCTGTTGGGGAGGTATTAGAAATATACCGCAGATGACTATTCTTGGATTAAAGAATTAATAAGCAAAGTGTATTCGCACATTTATTTTTATAGCTAAACTAACTTTTTACTAGTCTAACTTTTTGATGATAATGTTGTTTCTTAATTTCTCTCTCACAACAGATATACGCGAATATCCGGGTTCGAAACAGTGAAGTTAAAAATCCGTTTCGCGCGTATTATGTCGCATCGCAGCGAAAGCACCGTTGATACTCTCCAATCATGATTTATTGACTACAAACAGAATTATTCCGGCGACCGGCGATATGGCACTGTAGTTTATCGCGACACGAGCTGGTCTCTGCGAGCAACGAAATTGGGCGTGGATTATTGTCTTACAATACAATAAACGGGTTGATACGCGTTTCAGGCATTCGCAGATGCGGGAATCCGAAACGAGGTCGTGTCGAATAGATAATTACCGTGAATTCGACGCGTCCCGGCGGGACTAACTAATCGCAACTCGCGGTAACCGCAAACTTTCCACACGCCGCTAATGTATCACACTGGCGTACCTACGCAAATCTACGGGAACTCGCGGGTGTGCGTTGAATACGTATATACGCGGAAACACGACAAGATCCGCTTTTAATCTATCCGCGAGGAATATTTAATAACTCATTAATAGCGGCGAGAGAAATGCTAGCTCCTTTGTGTATCTGCCAGCCAGATTTAATTTCTATCCCGGGCTTGTCCAAGCTTCTACTCACTTTCTCCCTTCCATCATGTCATTGAATGTGATAAAGAGCAATTAATAGAGAAACGTTCCGCTCAATCTTCAAACGAATAAATTGTGCGTAAACTTACACAGGACTTATCGATGCATGTGTTCAATATAACTGCAATTCAGCACTGTCGTCGTTACACGGATGTAGAGTTTCTAAATTAAATAAAAATTTAGATACCGTTAAATAACTTTTTATTAATCAGGCTAGCAAAAGAGCAATTTATATTTTATTATTATTATTTATTTTTACAAATTTATGTTTATTATAGTAATATTTACATTTTATAATATTTACATTTTTATATGTAATGTAATAAGAGGATATATACTCTTAACGCATTAACGTGTTTTTTTAAAAGCAATAAAAATCGTACTCTTATTCGTTCGTTGTAGAGAAATTCTTTGTTTCTTTTTCCAAAAAAAAAAAAGAAAGTTAACAGTAAATATATATTTTTACTTTTTATTATTTATTTAAGTAATGATCTTGGCTAGTAATTGTACTATAAAAGTATTCAATTTCCATTGATAATTGAATCAGTGTGGTTTATAATTACGTCATTGCGTCATTACTAACTGTATCGCGAGCAGACAGACCCTGAAATATATGTTATTTTGTTATCTTTGACGACCGTTTTCTTTGAATGACGTAGAAGAATGTTGCATATTAATCACGAGATTGAAAAGGATGCAAATTCATTCAACGTCACTTGTTAAATGACTTTTAAAAACTTTCTCATTCTTAAAAAATAAGCAATGATAAATGCTTCTATTCATTTTGGGATTTTCTCGGTCCTTGGAGATAATGTTATCGTCACTTTACATTCTTCTCCGATCAATGTTCCCCTCTTTTCAGAAAATTTGGTATTTTTACGGATCATATCACACATATACCAATACGAATCTTATACATGTTTATGCACTCAATGAGATCGGGATATTTATATCAAGTAATTTTTCATCAAATAAAAATTCTTGCAATTCTTTTATTTTCAACTATCTTTTTTTTATTAAATAAATCTACATTTATCACAAAAATTCTAGAAACAATGAGGAGGGGGAGGGCAATAATCTTTTAAAGAAATATACACACAATTAAGATAAACTTCTTATTTTATGAAAAAATTATCACTTNTAAAAAAGAGCACAGGAAGTACATCTGTGATCGGTAAGTGTAATAATATTTAAAAAAAAAAAAAAAAAAAAATTTATAAGATATTATTAGTACTTTGTATCTACATAAATTTTTAAAAACATTATAACATCGTACAAGGGCTGATGAGCGAAGCTAATGTTGCGTTCACATTCATAAATAAACGATAACGCGATTAGATATTGAATTGTCAATCGGATTCGATATATTAAACCCGGTCATTTTAATGAATATTTAATTAAAATATAAAAATTATAAAAACAATTATTGCAAAGAACAACTTATGGCTCGCATAAAGTACTCCATTTCGCCAAATTCCAATAATAAAAAGATATTCATTCGTTAAATGAGTCTCTAAATACATAGGTCGTCGATTATACTTTCATGTTGAGGCTGTGCTTTTGATTGAAATCAAGTTAATTGAACTCTTATAGACCAGTTACAATCGGGAGTTTTCGTCAAAGTGATGTATTTAAAATCAATATCAAAACTCTCGATTGCGACTGACAGCCCTTGTATAACGTTATATTGTTTTTACAAATTGTTCGAGTCTATACAAACTTTATTTGATAATTTATAAATTTTTATAAAATTGTGAGCCAGGATCACATTGATTCGATTCGCTACTGTTATCACGCTATTTTGATGTGATCACCGCGACATATACATAACAAGGTGAGCCGCAAGGATTCCACATTTGTATCGTAGCTACTTATCGCGCTGTCCGCCTGCCGGAACGAGCGTGTTCAGCACGCCTTTACAAAAGGCAGGACGTACAGTATCCAGCCGAGAAGCAATTTCAAGGGGATTCAGTAGGGCATTCGCGTACGCCGCTCCGCTGACGAGAAAACGAATCACCACAACGGCATTACGCGATCGGCCTCTTCTACTTATCTGAAGAAGCGCTCAAGATGCATCGTCTGACAAAAGACCGGAAATTTTTTTTCTCCGAGACATCAGGTACGACGCGACGACGTTCCTCCATCACACACGATAAACACACGTGTCATCGTATTTGCATATAAATAGAATTATTAATGAAAAATTCAAAATTATCAAAATTAATATCTGGAAAGATACAATTTTGCTAAAGTATCAAAACATTTAGTGGAATAAAGATCTAAAAATAATTTTATTAGATCATCAAAATAATTATGCAAGTTGCTAGTTGTTAGAATGTCATAACTTTTTGCCATATTGCTCATCAAACTTCTGAGCTTCCTAAACAATTATTTTGATGGTCCAACAAAATTACTTACAAATCGTTATCTATAGATATCTATTAATCTAGCTAAATTTTTTTAGAAATTTCAACAAAGCTATTTTTCTGTACAAATGCAAAGAGGAAGACGAAGACAGCACTGTAGATTACCAAAAATAATGAAAAATACTCAATATTAAAATCGCTCGATAACATTAACACACTTTTAATACTTTATATTTGATGAAATAGTAATTTCTCTAAAGAGTATCAATTTTCGTGCTTCACTTAATTTGCATAGTAACAGTGCAAATAAAGTGGCATTTAATGGAAAAAACATTTTTATTTCATACATACAGAATTTAATAACAATAAATAAACAATAATTTGAAAATCGAAATTGTAAATGATAAAACGCTGTCTCTCTGTAAATTCAAAAATGTTACGTTAAAAAACGAATCCGAAAATCGAGCTAATTTGCACAAGAGCATCAAATCTACCCGCGCATAAAATCGCAAGCGTTGATTGAATCTTTCGCGATGCTCCAATTTCGCCGAAGAATGGCGTAGAACTGTTAAAATATCCAAGGCTATTCCGCATTAAAGGAGCACGTTGTAGGAAAGTCGCTCTTTCGAAAGGACGAATAATCGAGAATAGCGCGAGAACAATTTTAAGCTTGATTTATCGTCGATCTCCAAAGGAAATCGCGGTTCGCCTGATGCCCGCAGGATTCTGCGCGATATAAAAAGAACAGGGTACTCTTAATCCTATGAGGAAAAGAAGGTGTGACGACGGGACTCGAATTTTTTTTTTCAGCAAAGAGGAGATAACGATTCATCTCGGAAGCAGTACGCGCGGCATATCGGCTTTCGATTTGCAACTAGTAATTCTAAGAGGAGTTGCCTCTCTCGAGCTAAATCTTGCACTCGAATTGCGGCAGTAATAACGTATTAAGCTAACAGATTATATTAATAATCCGAGATGCGGCTAGAAGTGTACAAACTGAGAAATGTACAAACGAATAATCTAAATTTTTTTTAAACAGAAAAATAATTTAAAATTAATTAATATTTCCGCTATTTTGAAGTAGTGATGACTTATAATTAAAAATAGCACTTATTTTAGCGGAAGATCCAACAAAATCTTAAAAAATATTAATTTATTCAAATAACTTATACCGAAAGAATTCCTTTACCCTCTTATCAGTGCCAAAAATGTTAACAGATAAAAACACATTTAACTATGCATTCTTTAGGAATTCCAACAAGGAAAAAATGCTGCAAAAATTTGCAAATCGATTGATTTTTTTCTCAACGAAGTCATTCTTGAAAAAGAACTGATAAGTGTTTCAATTAACTGATTACTATCAGTAACTGATAATATTTAATCAGTTAACTGAATAGTAATCATTAGTTACTGATACAGTAATCAGTTTATTGAAACGATTTAGTTCTTTTTCTTAAGGGGCATTGTATCGCATGATGTGTGCGCATTTTGGTTTAAAAGCAGTGATTTGAACTTGACCGACAAAGAACACCCTGGAGGCCCTCAGAAAGGGCCTGATTTATTATGAGCTATTGAAACCGAACGAAACAATTACTGCGGACTTGTACCAATATCAATTAAACCATTTGAGTTTCAGAAATTAGAATAAAAACGTCCATATACTGGCCAAAAAGAACTTTCTGTAAAATTACTACATGCAATTTCAGCCCACACGTTGCTTCTAAGACAAAAGATAAAGATATAATAAATGGTGTTTGGGATGTTTTGTAGTCCGGCGTATTATTCACCAGATATATAATAGTTCCTTCGAATTACCATTTGTTCCGCTCGATAAAACATGTTTTTGTCTGAAATGCTCTTTCAATTAGTGAATAATGTCAGAAAACGGCTTTACAACTTTATGTCTAAAGGCACAACCTTTTACCGAGATTCATAAGCCGCCTGAAAGGTGACTTAAGATTATAGAAAACAATGGAAGAAAATACTTTAAAAAATTTATATTATTTTCTTTTAAAATAAAATTTAAATCAACATTAATTAAAAGACCTTTTGTTATGATCAAGCCTGTTTCGATTTGAATTGTTTGTACAAAGTGCGGTCTTAATCCAATTACTGTTTTAAACCTTAAATATTTTTAATCGAAAAATTTGGATTATCTATTTGTACACTTAATACATACTATAATCGCATAAGATGACGCACATAAAAATGCAAATGATATGCATATAGAGATTTTTATCCAAATATAATAAATTCTATATTGTTGAGAAAAAATGTATAACGTCGCACACGTGAGTGTATTGTGAATTATTTATGAATTCGAAAACCAGTTTAGAAAGTCGATGAGACGTAAGTCACTCGATAACGTGAAATTAATCATTTGTTTAAAATGCAATGACAATGTCGTTAATATTGAAATACGTTAACAAAGCGCTATTTTATTTCTTTTTCTTTTCGCTGATACAATATGCGTTTATTGTCATTTCGAAGTAAGATTCCATTACTACATTATGAACTTCGCAAATAAAAATCATATTCCACGAGCGGCAGAAATTTCATTTTGGCTGCGCCGCATTCGGAACAAAATTCAACGTCGGATATCGGCGGAAGCGACGACAATCTATGGCTAAACGAAATATGAAATCGGTGCATCTGAAACGACTATGCAAAGCCGTTGTCGATAGGCAGTAGAGCGCGATTATTATGAGGCCCGCCCGTCCAACTCTTTTCGTTTACCTCTATATTCCATACAGTCGATAATGCGGATTTGCATTTGACATACATATTTGCAGAAGCGTTCGGCCAGACGAGTCGCTAGACGAATTGTAAGATTTAAGTACGCGTGACATATTATTTTAATGAAGAAACGTGTAACACAAATGAAATTTTCTAGCTCTTGAATTGCCGCTTCTATTACATAAACTACATGCGTTTTCATGATTTACTATCAAGACAATACAAAGTATAAAATCGGGTCATAAGACGAGTCTTATGACTTGATTTTAGATTTTGTATTGTTTGGGTATATTCAAATTTTCTTGTGAAATTCAAATTTTTCAGAATATAGTTCGAACAGTGAATGTAGAAAATCAAAATGGATTTTTCCTTTCACAGGCTTCACACTCCTCTTCTAAAAGAGTACTTTATCCTCGACCCTACTATTTCTTACGTCCATTGAGACTGTTACTTCTTGAAACTTTTTACCTTAAACCTTTTATATAGCTTTTATATGTGTAGAAAGAAATGCCCTACAAATAGCTCACACTATTGCTTTTGTCAAGATCTCTAGCTATCATTATGTCAGCCAATGTAAAGATAGAAGGAAAAGCAGAAAGATAGATATAATATTTTAAAAATTTCTAAAAATCTTTTGTTTTAAATAGGAGTATGCAGTCCCTTTTTCAAATCTATTTAACCCTTGCTTTACCGAAAGGATATCCCGATATCCATTTCACTTGTGAAACAATTTTTATATGTTCTAGCCCTGAAATTTCATAAGCGAACTACACTTTTTATTTAATACAATTTTTTTTGCCAAAAACACTTTTTTGGGATAACTGTGACTCGAACAATCAAGCTTCTTTTTTTATATATCTATTTCTACTGAAGGAGTAACCTCTAACCGGTAGAAAAAGGTACATAAAAAAATGTATATGTATATAGGTATAAGCACAAATATGTATATTAACAAATGTGTATATTAAGAATTCCATACAAAATATAAAGGGGTATCCAGGTATCCTTTCGATAGATATAAGTTATTTGAATCTTTAGTAAAGTAAAAGTTAGAAACTTTTTAAAGATGTGAAGACTTTTATCTATTTTTTTTATTTATTAATAAAGTAAAATTACGTATTAAACATCGTAATTATAGGATACACGAAAGTTAACAATTATTGAATTTTTCGTCAGTTTCGAAAAGAATCTCGATGCTTTTCTACTTTTGTATATTTACCTCGATGACAGTTAATTATAACTTGTAAATATTCAATAGTTATGCGTCATTACAACAAGGTTACGTAAAGTCATCGATTATTAATTAGTTTCACCTATTGTTTTCTAAATGTAATCTTTGAATGAATTTCCATAGGTAAATTCGATATTCTTTGACAAAATTATTCAAATACAATAAAGTTTTTGTAACCACCTATCTTTATCTGTGAAAATCCCGCATCTCTCGCTATAAAATATTATTAATTTACAATATAAACGTTTTGTATCGAAACGATTATTGAAAAGATATTCGGTCGATCTATAATATAAAAGCATTTACGTGTCAAAACTGATTTGGACATTATAAAACAACCGGATGCAGCCGATAAAGTGAAGTGAACACGATAGACAAGAGCCGGGTTAAAATAAAATGGCAAAATGCATCCATATTCCCGAAAAGCGCTCTTGCTCCCCCTTCCTCCCCCCTCCCCTGTCTTTTTTTTCATAGTGTATCGGCCGCATGTGCAACCAATGACACTCTCAGGCATATAGCCCAGCTGCGGTTAACGATTCAATCTACTGATTTCAATAATAACATGAAATTTACATCTCCCGGGTGCAGCCCGGAAACGAATCACGCGCAATACGAACGGAATTCTCGGCGAAGGACCTGCAACTCGCGTACAATGACATTTCGCGATGCACCCTCAATTATTTGCAATGCGGTGTCATTTAGTATTTCCGCGAGCAGCATCCATAAGTTTATCTCGCGTCTCTGAATTTTCCGCATCAGTGAATTTTCCATATTTTACAATGAGCGGTTCGCCGGAATTATCCGGTCGACAATACACAACATGTCCTGTTAAATAATGCGCGAATCGAACAAATTTCGCCCAAAATTTCCAACGATAAGTGGAGGCAACGAATTCTCGCGTATGAATCAACGCGTTCTCGCCATTGCGTATTCCATTAATATAATTCGCACCTTTCACGCATCATTATTAATTTCAACAATCGCTGATGAGTAAGAATTTGCATATCAATTTGTACCGCGATCAGCTACGCTGTTTGCCTCAAAATAAAATTTAATAGTTTAATTAAAGTACTAAAAAGAAGATTATAAGTATGTAATTTTTTACAGATTATAAGATATTATTAATCAAATAATATAAGTTAAGTCTTTAAGAATAATAAATAAATTTAAAAAGTGCCTGTCTGAGCCGACGCCGTTATTTATGCATGAGTTGTTGAATGTATTTTGTAGTAATTACTATAATACATACAGATAATTTAAAAGCGCATACGTTTTAATCATAGTTCGGGTCTTCTTCAGTGCATATTGTTTGCTAAATAGTCGTAAAGATCTTTGAATCTTCCATTCATTTTCGTCAAGTATGTGTTGTCACGTCCGTGGCATGCCATAAAATTTTTCCTTTTTTTTTTCCGAAGTTATTTAAGTAGATCGCCGAATCGGCCACGGGATAATACGAGGGAAACCGTCAGTTTCAGTTTTCTGATATATTTCTTCCTGTGCCGGATTGTCGCGACGGAGTGATCCGTACGCACGGCTCTTAGAGAGTAATAAAATTTGGATCTGTTATCTGAGAGACTTGGCGGTATCGCATCATCCCCAAGCCCCCGAATATCGCCAATTCTCTAGGTATAAATAGTGTTAAAAGGAACGCTTTAAGAGTTCCGAAGCCAGTCCTGTCCGCGATCCCGAGGAGTGAAGTTCGGGAATCCGAGTGCGCGTTAACTTAAATCCTTCTAAGTCTCTATCGACATTCGCGCAATATAGCATAC
>QKQZ01055883.1:0-13964 GCA_003595255.1 Solenopsis fugax | reverse complement strand
CTCTCAGACCCGCAAATGTGTTTCCGTATTTTACAAAATCGGTGTGTTTAAGGGTTAAAGTTCTTCAGAATTTACTTATAATTTGTGTGTAATTTTTTAACATTTAGAATATTTTTCAGAGTTTTAATTGGAGGAAAAAAATTTGCGACCAATGATGAAGTGATTATAAACGTCGTAAAAGAGGATTTTGCAAAATTTGATCAAACCTACACTACTGAGAGAATGAAGGGACTAGGAAAGAGATGGATCAAGTATATCGAGGAGACTATATTGAAAAATAAAATCAATTTTGCCCAAAAATATAAGTGTTTCATTGTTAGACGCCAAATTTACCTCATACATAATCCTAATAAATATGAAAAAGAAATATGTCATTGATAACTTTATTTAAATCTTTAAAAGCATTTTTCTCAAAATAATGTTTTAAAGAACAGAAATTAATATATCTAAAAAATGATTTGACCGATTAAGTTAAAAGTTTACACAGATGTTCTGCATATTAATGATTATCAAGTTTTTGTCATAGAATTTTTTGTAAACGTCATTAATTTTTTTATAAATTCGAAAATTATGATTTTTTATTAAAAATTCACATATCTATATTCATACGGCTACTACTTCACGAAAAATCGTTATTTTTAAAATCAGCTATGTGAAAAATTAATATTTTTCATTTCTTTTAAGAGAATATTTTGATTTTTTGTTTCAGATAATAAACAAAAAAGTTACAATGATTACTATAGAAACTATTTTAAAAAAATCACAAATATCACGGATATCAGTGCCACGTTTACAATTTTAAGAATTTTGTAAATAAAAATTATAGATAACAGTATATATTTTTAGATGTGTACAATATTATTTAAGTAAAATTTATTTTTGAAAAAAAATATTCTCAAAGTTTATCCCAATTTTTCTTATTCTAGGTATATGTAGCCCCTTAAAACTTAATTTTAAAACGCATAAGTAGATGCAAATAAACTTTTGCACGAATATTTGTTAGAGATTTATAAGAATATTCTATTTTATTCGTAACGTAACTTTCTTGTTAAATTTGCAAATAAGTATTATAAAATACAATTTTACGTAAGAATTAAAAGCAAACTGCGAAACATTAAATAACTGCTAAACCGTATAAGAGAATTGTGCCTAAATTTTACACAGATACTCAAATGTAATAATAGAACAATCTATGAAATTTTTGGTAATGCTTTGACACATTGTGACACACACATTCTTATAATAACAACAAGAGTGATTTTGTGTAACGTTTCGATAAAACGCCGGTAACTTCGTTCTTACTCACAAGATGAGACAGATGCATCTCGGCCACGTAACATCTACACGGTTGACGCGAGCCGCTTTCTAATTCCCTCTTCGTTGTTCGCCGTCAACCATGAACCGGCGAAATTTCCAATCTTCCCGACTCCATGCAGCGAAGAGATCGACCTGTCACTTATCCGTCACTACCATGCCTGTATAATCGAATTCGCTCGACCGAGACACCTTTCGATCAATCAGCGACGGACAGAAGGGATTAATCGGAGAAGAGACGAGGAAGCAGAGGCGAGAGCTGTCAATCCTCTTAATCGTCCCAGGAAGAAACGCCAAATTCAGAGACGCCAAGACGAAACACCTAGGCGTGCGCCGAGTCGGACATCTTCGATAGAATAACGCCGATTCTATCGCGACCTCGCGCATCCCCTTGTTAAATTCCGCGTGAAATTCGGAGGTGAAGCCGACGATTGCACGACTGTTAAGGCGATAGATGCGATCCGTCAACCGTGTCGCCGCGGAGTGTCTCGCGAACGCGGACAGGCGGCCTCAAGGCAGGAAAAGCAGCCGCACGCTGCCAGACAGGCCGCACGCTCACCGCGTATTGATCCACTTTCACTGTCTCGTTCTCCTTCTCTCCACACTCCGACAATAACACAAACGGTGTTAACGTACGCTCGCCGCGTATTCAGATGTTTAATATCGGGATGCCGATATTACTTATACTTAGTCGGCACCTAATGCTCGATACTATTAAATATCGCATCTTAAAATTATCTAAAGGAAACATATATTTTATTTACTACTGCAAATCCACTGAGTGGAATAAGAGTTTGACTGATTAATTGGATCACAGCTTAAAAAATTTTAATAAAACCGCAATCGTTTTCAAATTAATTCAGATTAATTCTATAATTATTAAATATAGTTTTGAATAACATAATATTTTAAGATTAATTACTGAAAGAGGCTTTAATGACAGATTTCTTATTATTAAAATTGTTATTAAAAAAAAATGTTTTACTTATAAAGAAATATTTTACTCGACAGAGTTAGCCATTAATTATTTTATTATTGTAAAATAATTATCCTTTTTTTATTGTTCTACATTCCTTTTAAATGTCTATTGTTCACATATATTTACAAAAATAAGTAATGTTGTATCTACTTTAATCTGCTATCCCCAAACAAACTCGTAGAGTACCACAATCTTCTTAATAAATTATGCGAAAACAAAGATAAAAGATAAAAGTACAATGTGCAATACTCAAACATCTTTAGTGCGTGCTGAGATACCCGTCTCCATAAAATATAAGAATTCTTAAAGCGAATCAATGCGCAAGGAGTATAGAATGATAAAATAATTCCGAAAATATTAAAATCGATCAAATCATGCATCAAATAAAAAGAAAGACTTAGATATTCTTCTATTTATAATGTTTAATAACAAATTAGTTAACAATGAGATTACACTGAAGAAAAAGATTGTTGACCTGACAAAATTTTTTCAGTTTGATTAAATGTCTTGTTTCTAAGTATTTATACTTATCAAAGTTCAAATATTTTATGCATTTAAATTAAACATATATATATAGTACATATATATATATATAATAAAACAAAATCTTAAAAAGAAGAAAATTATTTACGCCAAGTTCATAAAATCGCTATAAGACTTTTTGTGACTCTATCAAGTTACCTTTGTAATTATAATTATGCTCAATTGAATTAATTCTTCTAGTGTGATACAAGAATTGCAGAATCCCGAGCTTATTCCCAAAAAGCTCACGAACAGGAACGCAGAGTGTCTCAAACAACAGTAGTCTGATTGTCCCTCGAAACTAATATTGGCAAGAAGAAATTTTGTGAAATTGTACAATAGAAGAATTCCATCCGAGTCTAGAACGATCCACACCTCCGAAAGATGTCTAAATGATTAAAACCTTCTCTAAATGAATCGGCCATTTGACATACAACATAAATCAATTTTTGTTAAATTGCGATTTTAGGGGGATTTAAAATCAAAGGAAGTAGATGTACAATTTCCTTCAAACACCATGTTAGGTAAATATTTTTTCCTTAGATATTAGGTCTATAAAATTGTCATTCACATGAGAAACACAATAAGTGACTGGGTTTTCTTTGCATTATATTCTGTTATATTCTATTATATTCTGTTATATTCTATTATAATAGAATATAACAGAATATAAAGTATATAGTATATAGTAAAATATAGTAATATATAGTATATTTTTACAGACTATAGTCTGTAAAAATATACTCAATAATCAGTTTAGCATGTTGGAATTCAATGTTACACATTTGCTTTTTTTATAAATTATGTATTTTTCAATAATAAAGTTAAATATCTTTCTAGGTTACAATGCGTTATTCTATAACATTCTTGGAATAGTCTGTCATTACATTTACAGAATTGCCAAATTAAAAATTTATTTTATATGTACAAAATTCTTATTTTCATTGACAAACAACATAAGTCAAAATTTTCAAAATTAGTCTTGTTTTAAATAAGTTTTAAAAATGATATGTTCTACTCACTCTTAACGCATGAGATACTGAGGCATTTTTAAAAAATTTTTAATTATTCTTAGTATTGCAATTGTAAAAACTAGACAATTTTTTTTCAATTCTACAAAAGTAATATTTTTTACTTATATTGTTTGTCAAATGACCGATTCAAATGTCTCTGAAACGTTAGTCAAATTTCTGCACCAACTTCTGAGATTGGATTTTACGCCCTTTCCAAAATGGCGAATCCTCACTTTCTATAATGATGTGATGAACCTTCAGGATAAAAATCCTGCTTCGTGCAATTCGCTCCGTCGAATGTCTGATAAATCGTTTCATGAAACACAAATTTACTGAACTAGTCTTTCGCAGCTTGCTACCTACGTTCTCCCGACTCACAGGATCTTCATCGATGATGTGTCGTGAGGAGAAAATCACTTCGGAATCTTGCAAACGTCTGCCTGCTGTGACTTTTCGTCCTCCAGCTCGAGGCCGAGGTTTGCGATGCCCTGGACGTTCGTAGAGGCGCGAGGCTTCGTCTGCATGCGGAACATGGCCGCGATCGGCGGGCTTAGGAGGTCCTGATCAACGTCCGCAGGATTCTGCGCGCCCGTCGCGAAACTCATTGCCAGACCCACCAGCATGGTCAACATGCAACCGATCGCGCTGTACCACAGGTAACTAGTCTGCAAATCATGCGTTAGATTTTTTCATTCGTCGATATTCATTGTATGTATAAAAGAGACGAGAGTAATATGGCATTTTCATTTTATTAAACAACTTTGTTTATAATTAATAATTTATATTAAAACTTGAATGATTATATTCGTCAAAGTGTTTAACAGATTCTAGACGCAAAGTAATAAAATATTTATTACTTAGAACGTGAAACGTGATTTATAACAATGTAACATTATCTTCTAATTCAGTTTCAAAATGATTATTAATCACAAAAATACAAGATTTCTTAAAGTTTACTCTATTTTTAAATACAATTAACTTTAATTTAGTCTTCAATCCATTTTTAATTTTCGGAAATTTCTAGTCATTTGAGTACAATTTTAATTTCTCCAAAATTGATATACCATTGAAAATCATTGTCCTCTTACATAAGCTTCACACATAACGAAGAAATAACTATAATCATAATTTTTTAATGAAACCATAAAAATTTATGGTTTACTAATAGACGTTTAATTGCAGTTTTAATTTATAAACTTTTGTGATAAATTGAAATGCCAGGAGGTATAACTATGAAAAGAAAATCTCACCTTGTATATAGACGAAACTTCATTAACGGAGTCAATCACGACTTGATTCAGCACGATTGTAGTTTCATTTATGCAAGGACAATCTTTTATTGAAATGGGCTTGCTATCCAATTGAATCTGTCCGTTTACTGCCGCAACTTGAGCGCCTAACCCAATCCATAGCACAACTACCAAACTCGTGATGGCGCCTGCTATCGCTCCTTTAGCATTAGCCCACGGCACAAACATGCCCAAGGAGAATAAGCCTAATGTTACGCCGCCAACCATACCATTGAAAGACAGCGCAACCTACAAACAATGATTTCATCGATATAATACTTTCAATATTTCAGAATGTAACTTATAGAGCGATAAAAAAGAAAAATAATATCCCTGGTGAAAGTTCTTCTTGAAACGTTTCACAGAGTTCTTCATGCAATTTTTTTAGAATGAGTAAATTTTATAACCTTTTAAGAAATTTCTCAGATTTTTTTATACAAATTAAAATGCTTTTCAAGAATTGTTGAGAGTCTACACTTTTTCTACAATTATTCATCTATATGAAATTTAAAACGTTCTAATATTTATCATTCTATAATTTCCAAAGAAGATTATAAAATCTAAAGAAGTTTAAAATATTTTTTTAGAAATTTTTAGAAATAAATTTAAGGTATGAAACATTTTTTTATAAAATTTTATAAAATATAAAAATTTTTTCCTCTAGCGTTCATAGAGAAATATAATAAATTTCCATTTTTCTTCAAATTTCATATTGTATCTCGAATGCAAAGAATGGGAGAAGAATGCAAGCGAAATGCAAACAAAGTAGGTAAGCTAAGCTTACCTGCAAAACGCTACCGAGACGTTCGACGACGAAGACCAGTGCGAAACTGAGAGCTCCGAAAAATATGCTAATCCATCTGGCATAAATAGCGCCTTTGTTTGCCGGTAAGTCCATTTGAAAGAGCCCTCGGAGAATGTCCTCGCAGGTTATCGCTGCCAATGAGTTTAGAGCGCTCGCCACAGTTCTAAAAATACAGTAGATATTTTCAAATTCTCAATTCAACGAATTCTTTAGTTTCACAACAGCGAATTAAATTTATTTCTTATTGAGTATATGTGTATTTTTATATTCTTCATTTCCTTTAAACATTCTACGAACCCGAGAGACGCGGCGAAGATACCGGCCACGAAGAATCCAGGCATTCCACGAAGACTTCCCAAAAAATTCATCACATACAACGGAAGTATTTGATCCTGGCCACTTATATATCCGGCTGTCAAAGGATCGCAGTCTTTGTAAGCGCTGTACAACACCATTCCAGTCAGAAAGTTCACACTATAAATTACGATCATACCGAACGCAGACACCCATAGCGCTCTGTAAGAAACAACAATTAACAATTATAAATCTATATGAGGTACTGGATTGAAGATTCACTTAATTTATTTTAATTATTTATTGAAAATTGTATTTAAAAATTGATATAGATATATTATGCAGCACCAAGTGCTCTGCTACATTCGAAAAATGACATTTTCTTCTTTTACTTGTGTTAATCATATCTTGGTCTAAATTTTATTTATTTTATAATTTACTTTATTTTTTTTATCTATTAAATGTAGTTTTTAGAAAAGAAAATAATTAGGTTGACTTTACTGTAATTTTCTTGAAGTGTTTCTAGTTCAGGTGTAATAAAATAATGAATACCTATAATAAATATATTACTCGTAGAATCAACGCTTAAAAATTAGTTCATAAAATTGTTTTGCGAACTCTCCTTGCGTTATTGTCTCGGAAACTTACATTCTTACTTGCGAGATGTTCTCGACACTGAGATACTTTTGGACGGACGCCTGGTTGCTGCAGAACATGGTGGTCCAGTAGAATGTACCACCGATCACAACACTCCAGAAGCTATGCCGCACCGTTGGACTAGGATCCATATTGAAGAACTCCATCCTGCCGGAATTTGCGTTCTCTTCCCAAACGCGCGCAGTTCCGNACAGCCCGTAACCCAAAATGAGGAACAGCGAGCCGATAAGAACGGCGGCTTGGAAGGTATCGGCCATTATCACGGCTTTCATACCACCCTTTTGAGAATATTATAACAAATGAGTACGTACACCCACTTGGCATGAGCCACCTTTGATACAATGCAATTATTCAATTACACCCTTGACAAAAAAATTATGCACAGATCTTCTTGAATATTCTATTCTACTGTAAAAGCATTGTCGAAGAAAATTAATTTAGAAAGATGAAAGTAGAAATTTCATTTTTTTTAATGATCCCAGATTGAGTGTTGTACGATTTTTTTTAAATTATTGTTAAGTTCAAAGATCGATAATTCTAAATCTGTATGTAATTATTTTTGTCAAAGAATATACATACATGTGTGTGTGTGTGTACGTAAAAAAATATATACCTGAGAGGCGTAGAAAATGCAGACCACGTAGACTAGAGTGACGGCTATATAAGTATTCAGGCCCGTGACTGCAAATCAAAAGTCATTATTTATAAGTCATTATTCTAACGTTGAATTTTAGTACCAATTGTGAGATTAACTGCCCTCCATGGTAAATCAAATAAAAAATCGAGTCCGAAATTTTAAAAGTGAGATTGCAACTGATATTTCGTTCAAAAGTAAGAAAGAAGAGAGTTGTTGAAATTAAAAGCGTTTAAGGTTTTGGATGCACATGATATTCTGTTTATGTAAAAGAAAATTTCATAGACAATTAAGTCAATCAATCTTTCATTTTTACCCTTAGACTTTGTTTTCGATCTGACTTGCCACGGAAAGCGTTACTCATTTTATCTTAATTTTAATTTGTAAAATAAAATATATTTGTATCATTATGATATACAAATATATTTTGTTTTACATCTTAATCACTACTTATTTTTTGACCTCCTTTATGTCTCTTTTGATAAAAAGTATTCATACAAGTTTAGTAAAATCGTATTATAATAAAACCATTAGTAATTGAAGGACTTGGTGTAAACTGACCCACATTTTGCAAAAACGGAAATAATGAATTCTAAAGTTAATCATCTTAACTTCAAAATTTACTTTCTCCGTTTTTACTAAAAGTATAGTTGATTAGTCCCTTTTTTCAAAAAACCCTTAAATTGTGAGAGTATCTTGGATGTATGAAAGTTGTTTTCTTTTTTCTTTTACACGAAGTTATTTTTCGCGATTCAGTAACTAATTTTCAAGATTTATAATGCACTTTGTATCACGACAAAAAAAAATTGAGGCTTGGAAATTCCCGCGATTATCTTCATTAAGTATTTCTTATTGCGATTGCACTGCAAGTCAATATGTTTGAATTAGGCTAATAAACCGTAAAGCTTTACTTTCGAACTTAATAATAATAAAAAAACCTGATGATGTAATTTTTTAACTAGAAGCGGGATAAAAAAATAGTTGTTATTATAAAAAAATACTATAATAATTATAATTATTATATTATAATAATTATAATAATTATTATATATATATAATTATAGAGTTATAATAATAATAATTATAATTATAAGTAGAGTTCTACTATTATAATTATTATAACGATAACCCAGTAAACATAATATAATAATAGATGTAATGCTAACATAGATATAACACATATATTACATAATATTACATTTATGTTATATTCGGTTTACTGGAAATCACCAGAACAATCATAATCATCTTAGCAGTCAGTGGGTTAAAGGATTGCAAACTGTCATACGACACTCACCGTGACTTAAAGCTAATGCGGGTGCGTACACAGCCACCGATGTATACAACACCATTTGCAACATATACAACACGCTCGTGAGCAATCGGCAGTGCCGATCAAAGCGCAAATGCAGGTATTCGTAGCTCGACGTCAGCCTTAATTTCATGAACACCGGCAGGTACAGGCGAGAGGTGATCGGTACCACGAGTATGAAAGAGAGGCAAGTCATCCAAAATTGAGTACCCTGCAATGGAAACAATAAGATTTTCAGAATTGATTTTCAAGAAGACTCTCTTAACGAGTTTTTTAACTGTGAAAATTTAATAAAGAAGTTAATTTAAATTTAAAGTTAATAAAGAAGACTATGATAAAGATTATTTTGTAAAATTTTTTTCAAAAAACTTATGCGATGAATTTTTATAAGCTTTTGTACATTTATTGTACATATATTGAAATATCTTTAGAAAAATTTTGGTGTAGATATCATTTAACACAGATACGTTTATTAAGTTCAAATTTATTACTTCAAATAAGGCATTACAAAAAACAGCTTGACATTTCGCCTTTGGATCAAACAGTGTCAAAATTATTATTTATTGCAGGAGAGCATAAATCTCAGAAAAGGAGAGAAAGTGAAAAATAACAAAGTGAGATTAATTTAAAGTCAAAAGTTAAGAGTTTCATATAAACTTAGATTTTTAACACAGCAAAAAAAATTGATTTTTTTTTATTTTAGGAAATTCGAGGGTCGTTTACTTTCTATAATATCTTGTTTAATACACTAAAAATTTTGAAATTATTGAACATATTTATACATTTTTTTTACTGAAGATAGTTCTTTCTTCTATTTAGCCTTATATAAATAAAATATTTTTAATATGTTTAAAGATAATTTACATACAACGAAAAATAGAAGAAAAATACTTCAGTAATATATTATTTAGTAACTTCAAACTCTCCTTGAGAAAAAAATGCAAATTAAAAACCTTCAGTAATATATGCACAATAACTTACAAAACTATAAAAATTTGTGCACAGATTAAAAAAATTTTCAAAATATCCTTTCTTATTGCTAAATATTTAAGAAATTCTTTTCCGAGTATTTCCGAATCTCTCTCGGCCGCATAAAACAGACTTTAAGAATTCGTGAAATAGTCGCACCTGTGTGTACATCTCCGCAGGATTTCCCAGGAGCTCGATAGCTGTGATGAAACTGGCAGCCAACGACATTGCCGTGGGAAACGTGCCCATGCTGGAGCCACCCAGCAAAAAGTCCTGGCTGGTCTCCTGCTTCTTAGCGAAGAAGCCATAGAAGGTGCCAATCAGGCACGAAACCAGCAGCATCGTGGCGAGCACCGTGTAATCCGCCCACGAGAAATAATAGAGCAGAGTAGGATGCTCCGCGCTACATTTCTCCTCGTCACTTTTTACGCGCCGTTGCTCCGCAGACGACGCCGACAGGAAGAGGAACAAGACGAAGAGATGCGGACGCATTTTCTGTAAGTATCTGCCGGATCGTTTCTCATATTTTACGTACTGTATTTTTATGTAAATTTAACAAAAGAAAAAATTTTCGAATTCAAGGATAATTGATGAACTTGTAGAAGTAGTTTTTTTCTATCATTAAAAATCTGGAGATGCTTTAGATTTCAATTAGATGAAATATAAAAATAAAACTCTATTAAGAATTAATACAACAAAACTTTTTGTTGTTGATTCTATTCTATTCTTGATTAAATTTTCAGGGAATTTTACTTGAATTTAATTTAAGATTGACTTGTAAAGAAAATTTCATCTTAAAGGTATGAAAAAATTATGAAAAATGGTATTCTACCAAATCTTTGTCAAAATTAATTCTAAAATCAAAAAGATTACGTTTCTGAAACTTTTTTCTTCTATTTATATAAGACTATTTTTAATATGTTTATTAATTATTTATATGTAGTGAGAAATAGAAAAATACTCCAGAAGTATAATCTTTAATAAGTTCTCCTTAAAAAATGCGAAAAAAAAATTTGATGACAGACAGGTAATAGACAGATAAAGTACAGGTAATAGACAAGTAATATAATAGACAGATTATGTGAAAGAAAGATTGACGCATTTATTCAGAAATCTCTCAAAATTCATTTACTTCGGAATGTACACTTGTCTCAACTGACAATCTTAATTACATCATTATTTCTCGATTATCTGCTACATGATTAATTATCAATCAATTATGATTCACGTCGTGATTTATATAAGTCAACGTTTTACTACTTGACTGCGTACTAATATAACGATTTTACGCACGTCAAGTCAAAACGTGTCAAAATATTAATTCATTAAAAAAACCATCTGGTAGCAAAACATAAGGATATTCATGTGTTAACATACATCAAGTTTCGGAAAATTGTTCATCAACGTTTTTATCAAAAGATTTTAACGTCAAAAGTCAACGTCAAAAGTTTTTAACGAAGCATTTAACAACGCTCATAAATTGATATATGAGACTGTCTCAATTGATTCTTTCATTTGACACCATTCACCTTAAATCTTATCGATCACGTCAAACATTATAGCGTTGATTCAAACGTCATCGATATAACTTTGATCAAAATATCAATTAACTCAAATCACTGTGTCAATATAATGATTAATCGAGGATAAAGTAGTCGAAAATTTAGGGAGCACTAAAAAGAATTGTTAGATTTATACTCTAACTACTACAACTAAAAGTTTATATTATTTATATTTTGCAAATTTTGCAACAAATGACTGTTTATTCATACATATGTCAATTAAGAAAACAAAATAATAAATCAAATTCATCAAATTTATTATATGAATGATTATCTAGAACGCAAAATTTAAACTTGATATTTAAGTTAATAATTAAACAGATAATTTAGACGGACAAATTAGGAATTATAATATTTAGATCTAAACAAAAGCAAACATGAATTAATCTCATTAAAATCATCAAAATCAAAATCTCATCAAAATCATTCTCTATTGCGTCAATTTATATGAAAGATTGAACAAGAGCACTAAAAAGAGTTGTTATATTTATACTAATTACTGCTTCTAAAAGTTTACACTATTCATATTTTATAAAATTTGCAACAAGTAAGACTTATATTGACAAATAATGTTTATCTATTTTATGCCGCAATTCAAGGACAAAATAATTAATTTCGTAATTTATTAAACTTATTATGATTGATGATCAAAAAAAATAAAATTTATGTCAGATTAATTAATCATAATTAAAAAGATACAACGATCAAATTAGAAATTATAATGTTCAGATCTGAACAAAAGCAAACACGAACTAATCTCATTAAATCAATATTAAGATGGAGTAACTGAATAGTGAAGTATAGATTCTTATCGAGAGAAACACGTTATTTGTTGTCTGCCTATTAATTATTAATTCATTATTGCGTAAGGAAATCAATGAGGAAATGCAACACAGTAATCAAAGTGATTACAATTTAATAATTTTTGCGTAGCTATAGACAATAATTACAAATAACTATCATCAGCATTGTTATTAACCATTCGTCAATCGTTATTAAAGTATATATTCAAACCGGTTAGAATTACAGTACACTGGTTAAAACCGGTTGCTTCAATATCGAAATATAATACTATTAATTATTTACTTACGTCAAAAACAGAAAATAAACGCAAAAGGAAAAACTATAGATTTTGATGTGTGTGTGTGTGTTATAATTTGTAAAAATACATTATAACTATAAATAAAAAAGTTTTACTTGATTATGCGAGAGAATGAACAGTATGGCAATATTTTGCTGATTTTCGCAAAACAGTACTTATAAAATATACAACATAATCCATTCTATGTAAAAATATTTAAATTTGGTATATTAATTTAAAAAATATAATATATCGTACAATATACGTTCTATTTTCGATTAAAGTCAAAACAGATTCAAAGATTGAAACAAATAAAATTGTTATATAATTTAATAGAAAAATTTACGTAAAAAGAAACAGAGAATAGTTTATAGAAATTAATAAACAATTGAAAATATGGTTTCACACACATGAACTTTTAAAATTGAGTACATTAGAGTCTCTTTTATCTTTTTTCTTATTTTTCTTTCATAAAATCTCGATAAAATAACAATTAAGTTATCAGTATTTAATTTCTTAATTTTTCATGAAATAATGAAAAAAACAAATTTAAAGTAATCAAAGTCTCTGAGTATTTCAAATTTCTGTATACTTCTGATATCCGTTATTAGATCATTAGATGACTAACCATTAAATGACTATTACTTTTATATATTACCGATCTAAATTAAAAATATAAAATAATGATTAAAGAAATTTATTTACATTCACTAGAAAAAAATGATTTTAGAATTAATATTTGATATTTGTTTTTAGATATTTGCATTTCTGATCTAACAGCGCGGAACTGTTCAGAAATGGTTAATACTATACTGAGAAAAATAATCTGATTATATTAATAAAACTTGTATGATTGAGTGTTTCTGATGAAATTTTTGAACAGATGTATTGATTGAATTTATCAGATTTCTAAACGATGTAACAAGACTCTTTTTCCTCAGTATACAACAAACTATAGTTATTATATATAATAGTAACCATCATAAAACATTATTTTCTCTTCTTTATCTATATGAAACCATAATTTATTTCTCGCAAAGATTCGAAAAATATTAATCATGTATCTAAAATTTCTTATATGCGACAAATACTGTAACTTATTTATCAAATTATCACTAAGAGAATCCAATTTCTGCGTCCAGAATAATTATATAAATATATAACAAGTAGGATTACATGCATAAAGAGATAAGATTTTTTTTAACATTGGAAGATTTTATTTTTTAAATTAGTAATATATCTTGTGTAATATAAAAGATAGAGTTCTAAAATTCTTTGACTTTTCAATAATTTTTGAATTTGCTTTAGAGGATTTCAAATTCTTTTATACAATTAAAGTATGTACAAAAATAAAATAAGAAGAAGAGAGATAAAAGATAATTTCATAATACATTGAAAAAAAAATTGTTAACTTGATTAAATTATTCAACTTGATTAAATTTCTTCAATTCAAATATTTATAGATTCAAGTATTTAAGTTAAATTAAACTTCTGTTCAAGCTTTTACATATTTAATTAAAAAATATAAATACT
>QKQZ01055882.1:0-14263 GCA_003595255.1 Solenopsis fugax | reverse complement strand
TATAATATAAATTTACAAAAATCAGAAAATATATTTTTAGAAGATAGCATCTTAGAAAAGATAAAAAAAATAAAAATATTTATAATGAAAGAAAAAAAAACAATTATTATTCTGTCAATTAAAAAAGTTTTTTTTTCTTTTCTGGAAAGGGGGAAACTTTTTGTTGGTGTTCTCTCTAAACGCATACTCTCTGATTTATGAATAGTCGGTATCGCGTCGAGGCTTCTACCACATTCACCCTTCGTCCGAATGATTTCAGATGGCGCCAGAGAGTAAATCATTCTCTTTCTGTAGATTTCTACATTTATATTTTTTTATTTTCTTACGATGCGATGACCGCAGGAACGCGTGCGATCATCTAGCACGTGCTCATTGATCTCGATCGATTATCGCGCAAAATATGTTTGTCCGCGATAAAGGTTTCGTTCGCCAAGAAATTAAGAATGTCTCTCGTCCTGTCTGTCGATCAGTATCCCTTTAGATCAATCCGATTCGCCTTGACAAATTGTGGTAGCTTCGAGATAACAAATCAGATACGCATCTCGGTTGTAACAGAGGTGGTCTCGTATCACGTTCTTGTCAATGTGTCAAGTCTTGTTCGCCACGTGGACGTTGAAAACTACGATACTTTCGCGTACGTGCATCATCGGCGTTGACCTATGATAGTTTTATTTATATATCTCGCGGGCAGTAATATCGATTGTTCTCCACAGTATATCGATGTCAGACTATTATTACAAACACTACTATTGCCAATAAAACGTTAACGAAATGTTACAAACACCCGTCGTTAAGGATCAAGATGAAATCCATTTCGTTATGTCGTATATTCAATCGGATTTTTATTTATATTTTTTATTTCGTTCTCTTATTTTTAATTATTCTTAATGAAGAGATTTTTAATTTAATATATAAAATCACACAAGAAATTATTTCAGTGTTAACAAAAAAGTTGTTAAATTTAATATATTGTAACGAGAGCAAATTTCAAGCATGAAAAGAACAATTTTGCTGAAATACAAATCTGAAAATAATTATGTTAAATCATTAAAAAATTTATATTGGATATTTAAGCCAGTTGCTAGAAAGTTAAAACTTTATTGCAGCAGGCAACTTTATTGTCATAAATGTCTTATATAATTTGATAGTTTAAATTATTTTCTGATCTGTATCTAGTTAAATTTTTAGATACTACAGTAAAATTCTTTTTTCCGTATATGTACATTAAAAACATTTAATTGTCAAAAATGCACTAAATTTCGTGCAGATGTACACAATATATTATACTTTTCAGTTATAGTTATATTAAATTTAATGTACTTGTGTAACTTAACCATTAAACACACTGCTGGAAATCCTAAAATTCGAACGCTTGCTGTGTGAAGACGGAATGAGAAAGAAGATTCGGGCAAAAAAGTTTGAAGTCTCCCCTATCGATCGATATGATTGACTAACTTCATTACTCAATTAAAATTAAATGACATGGAAGTAAAGTTTTTTAAGAAGGTCTCCCAGACTCTCTAGTGTGTTTAAGGGTTAAAAGCACATTAAAGTATATTAAATTTCATGACATTTTTAACATTATTGCTATGATCATATACCTAGCTTTTCTCGATTTTAATTATATTATGTACAAATCGCAATTATTATAAAGAGACTTTAATTAACACAATTATTATATTATCTTCATTAACTCTGGACTGTAGTATTTTTTTCTTCGTTACGCATTAGTTTTCATATAATCAATTTCTTAAAATACAATTAATTTTAATTTCAAATAGTAAAATAACTGTTTACTATAAACTATCTATTTTTTTAAGAACCACTTGGCTTAGAAAAAAACAAGAATAGCTGCTTGTCGGCATATTTGAATGCACAGGATGCAAGAATTCTTGCACGGTCGGACTGCGCCACACACAAGGGATTAAGGCGGATCGATTAGCCGGAATGTTTGAAGATTTTTGTGTCAAAGGTATTAAAAATGATTGTGACAACGGGGCATCTTGTGGTTCATCGTTTATGGTGAGATTACCATAAACACCTACGTTGCCGTTTTCTCTGCGGAACAAGTGGGCATAATAGTTTTGCGTCCCTTTCGAGTCTCGGAGAAATGTTATTGTGGTGACTAATGACACTAGGTGGAGGTCTACGTGAAAGCATCATGAGGAGAAAGGCAGGGGCGTAGTAGCAGGATGCAATCGAATCATCATATTTATCTCCCATGTTAATCTCGTCAGGAGACGAATATAAATCTTCCCTCGCTATTCCCTCAAGAATCTTGTTGGGCAATTTGTACTTCATCTTAGACTTTAAGACATTCAATAGTCGAATAGTCTAGAAACTTGAAATTAATTATTTTCCTAGGGATCAATTTCAAATTTGACTTGAAGCATAGTCCTATTATTGTTTCCGATCCCTACGTTCCGACGAACACTTGTATTGCACTTGTAATACTTTCTGACCGAACAGCGTGTAGTCTTATCTTTTACGATCGCAAAGTTCCATTGCGTAAGGACGACGGATCCTTTTATGCGTAAAAGCTCGAACGACATGCACGAGACAGCGGTATCTTTATCGACTCATTAACGACGGAGACACTGGCAATGATTGTCACTGGTAATTATCGTGACTGTCACGGAGACAGTGCTACGTAAAAGCCGTGTTTGTGCGCCGCGTAATGATACGCGCCGCGAGATTCAAGATTTTATCAGGCTGACGCAGCGGTGTCTCTTTCCGTCGAACAGCCGTCCGTCCGTTCGTCCGATTCCTCACGACCTGTCGACCTATCGAGCTCTTCTGGTCGGATTCGGCTCGCCTTAACCTTCCTGCCGCCCGTCGACCGCATCCGGCTCGTTAACATTTTTTTTTTCCATAATCGACACCACGAGTTCCGTACTAAACAAAGTTCCGTACGTTGCCGCCGCGATGCGCAGCCGATTTGGCATCGGACGCTCCTTTTACAGCCTTTGAATTCAAAGGGACGCCGTCCTTTTCATTTGTCAAGCGCCGTCCTCTTCAGCCCTTGCCGAGCTCTGTGCCTTTTCTATGTACCCTCACCTGAGGGAATTAAAAAAAGGCAACTATCTTCCAATTCTTCAGTTGCAGGTGCGTCTCGATAAACTCGAAACCCGTGCCGTGAAGAGAATGAATCTGCCTTCGGCAAAGGGCGTTTGGTTCCTTCTAAAGTAATCCGACGTCATGAATCTTATTGTTAGTTTTGTCAGATATAATTTCAATTGGGACTTAAATAAATTGCACACGATTCGTATATTTATTACACAATTCAATATTCTCTATATCTTAGCACGATTTTTTCTATGATGTTTCTGGATTCGTACATTACTGAGCAATTAGGCCGAACATTTACGCAATAATGATGTATGCGATCCGCAAAATATTTCATTCCAAATCCGTCCCATCGATCAAATTTGTTGCATCTTTCTTTAATTGAAGTTTTTGTCATTTTACGTTCAGGATGCATTCAAAATTTTAATGCAGCGTAGAAATATCGGTAGCAAGGATTATCCCACTTTATCTGTAAATCCATATCGAATTTCATTTAGGCACCAAGAATATCTCCCTCGAGAAAGGCTTTCTTTAATTTTTCCCGCGGATCATTCCGGGAAGATAAATTCTGAGACGATTCCGTTGGATCGAATGATTTCTAGGCTCCCGTCGTGCGGACTGTCTTTGAAAATATTTTGACGTCGAGGAAGATCGCCGTGTGATCGATGCCCGTTCCCTGGAGATTACATCGTGAATTGCATTTTCTCCATATGAACGCACATCGCATGGACTGCAGTTCTATGTATGAACGATTCTCACAGAAACCGTGCCGTGCGGTTGGTCGAAAGACCTTGCCATCTGCTCTGCCGACTTTATAACTTCACGAATATTTTGTGGAAAATTCTGTAACCAGAGAAATCTGAAATGTTGTGTATAGCTACAGTAATCGTTCGATAAAAGAGGCAATTTGTGCAGCATGGGGTTGTGAGAGTTACCTCTTCGAAGTAAATGAAAATCGCAGAAAGTGTTCTAATAATCGCGAGAAACATAAACAATAAATAAACCTTAACGATTAATACTCGTTGAGGAAAAAATTCTCAAGGTTAAATCCAGTGATTAGTTCCGATCGCGTTTTTTAGGATCTTATTTGCATTAATGGCGGCTGTATCTGAGCGAAGGCGTTCATCGTGAAATCGCCAGGCACAAGACCGGTTTTCTTCTGAGCGTAATTACAAGGTTCGAACCAATCGCGCGGTATCTCGAAAAAATTCAGGGCCCATCTCCACCATCGGCTCAGCCAGCAGACGCCATTTTTCTTCGGTCTTTATACCATCGAATCTGCCTTTCGCGAAAAAATTTGCATATTTTCGTTGCATCAAGGTGTAAGGATTATTATCGTAAGACCAAACAAACGTGGAATAGATAGCCTTATCTAAAGTGCATTTTATCTAAATCAGACGCGTCACATCTTTAGCAGATTATCAGAAGATACTCGGAATGAGGAAGACATGTTATACAGTAACACATTTAATTGATCGCCATTTAAGAGACACGCTCGAAGGTGTTTAGCTTTTTTTTTCACTTTGTCAAACCGTAAATATATTCGCAAAAATTGCACTGTAATTCCACTGTAAAGCAGTTCGATACGTGGTTTCTTGCCTGCGACTTGCGTTCTTCCGATGTAATTAAGTGATTTTATTTATCTTTGTTACGCTATTAAGCTGGAAGGCAAAGCGTTCTTCGTTACCATGCGTCGCCCATCGTCTTAACTTAGAAATAGCTATAAACTTCAGCATGCGAAAAGAGAAACACGCAACACCCCATATCAATCTTCAATTTTCCACTGTAAAATTTCTAGCGATTTTCTCGGTGACTACACCCATCGATTTATGAATAAACGAGTCGATCACACGACGATATCATTAATTATCAATTGGAAAACGAATATATGTATAACGCGCGAAGGGAGGGACTAAATAAAGGAGCATGCTGATTTAGTTTTATTTTAGTTGATTTAGCCGCAGTGGAACGAAAGAGGCGGACGAACAAAAAGAAAATGGTTTGGTTCATGTTCTTGCGACGATGACCGAGATTGGTTCCGCGCTTTCTTCGGCTTATGCCGCGTACGGCAGATAAGGCACGCGCACAGGAAAAGCTCGGAAAAGAAGATAAGAATTTTTCTAGTAAAATGAAAGATCTCTTTTGGATCGTGTAAAAGAATACGCGTATGATAAATGATCTTCAAACTAGTCTCTGCTTTAGGCTGAGCATTAGATTCTATTGTCCTCGAATCCTATTTCTTTCCTCGACTTCGGCAAAAGGAAAAGAGTCTTGCTATTACGAGCAGAATTTTACGTAATATTATAATGTGAAATAAAATCGATTATTCTTTTACAAACGTTATTCGGTAGGAATTAGGAAAAATTAACAGAGCAGACTGCGAGATTTGAACTCGGGATCCTTGATTCTCATTCCTAGCGCTTAGCATGCTACACCACGATTGCTCCACTAGTCTCATAACAATTTCGGTTATTTATGATTTGTCCCATAGTTCTTCCCATTTTCTTACAGTATAAGTGTTTCAAAGTGTTATTTATGAGAGGCGACTTAAGACTGTTCTAGATCAAGAGGGATTTTCACCTATACATTAGACATTAGAGGTAAAGTTTTTATAAAACGATGACCAATGCGTGAAGCGTTCTAAATACAGAAAATATTGGTTGATTCAATTTCTCATAAAAGAGGGAAAACGTGAAGATCTATGCATGATACAATGATCCGTTTGATTATTGAGGGCTAATAGTGAATCGAAAAGAATTATAAAGAAAAAAAAAGGTTTCAAGGTTTATTGGTTTATTAGGATACTAGATTGGATATTACTTGTAAAGAAACTATTTGTAAAAAATTTTATGATGGAAGATTTTAAGGCCAAACGTGATAGGACACCTGTCGCAGCACAATACTTGCTGATAATATAGAGAAGCAATATATTTTACACTACTATACATGAGAAAGTATTGGCTATTACTTTATGAACACTTAGGTACAGACAATAGTAAATGACAAATAAAATTTGACGTTTACTTTAAGTGGCAATTAATTTTTTTCAATTATTGTATAAGTTATCAATTTGTAATAAAGTATAATAAAAGTTTAGCATAATTCTTTTGCGAATATTGTGTTTGTTACAAATGTCTGTCAGGAACTATCTAGATCAGAATAATCGATATTATAGAGAATAAAGTTCGTAGTAAATTTTTTATAAGTGAAATTCAAAAACAATGTTTAGATATTTGTATATAGATTTATTCAGTCAAATATGGGCTGCTACGAATTTTTGTTCCACAATTTTGAAAATTTTATGAAATTCAATATACTTTTAAGTTACATAAGTACATTAAATTTAAGGTATCTATAACTGAAAACTATGTGCATAAAATTTAGTGCATTTTATCTGCTTGAAATTTACTTCCATTACATTACATTGAATTTTACTGCGTTTTTTCAACCATAGTGCAATCCATATAAAATACATGTAAAAATACAAGTTTTCTTGATTTATTATGCTCAATCTGAAATAATAGTGAAAAAATACTTGATTTTTTTTTTAAAACCACGAGGATTTATTAATAGTTAATTAACATACTCGTAAACACTCCACTATATTGTCGTTATAAACTGAAAAAAAATCTCATTAAACACTGACAGGCAGTTACCTCGTATCGGCATTTTCTTGCTAATTATGTTCTGAAAACGTTTACAGATTTTTTTTATTTTATCTGAATAGATCATATATATAAATTAATGAGCTAGAATAGTGCAAGGTGATACAACATGCAGCTGACTGTTATTATCTAACAGTGCGTGAAAATAGTATTCTCGTCTGACAGCATGATACGGAACATTGTGCAACATTTTATAATGGGTAATGCATCGTTAATGTGTATACGATACGCATAAAGAATTTACGCACACTTAACAGTCCTCCAATTAATCCCAAAACGATTATTTGATAGTCTTGATACTTTGACAAACAACACTTTTCCAATCTAGGTTAAACAGAAGTATTTATTATTTCGCGACTTTATCATACAGATTACGTTTCTTTTTTGTTATGTATATAAAGGAAATATTTTTTGTATTTCGTGATATAAAACGTATCGATTAAATATTGATAAATAGCAATGTAGTAGATTATTTTTACATTGTGCGACCGTCATTATATAAGATAATAAATAATTGGCATAACATCGTTGATTTCTTGTTCAAAAAACACTAAACTTGAGTATCGTAAAATGGAGTAAAGTTTTTTTTTTTAATAAACTCTTTTTTCGTGCATATGCAAGATGTCTTTCAAAAGCAATAATATACATACACACACACTGAGAAAAAAAATTGTAATGGTGGAAACTATAAGAGGATAACNAACCGTACAAATTTTGTTAATAGAATTATAATATATAGTTAAGTGAACTATATTACAGTTATTGCAACTAACTAACTATTTACTATATAGTATATTACAACTTTTTTATTAGTTTTCTTAATTATTAACTTAGTTGCAATAACTATAATATAGTACTAATATTCACTTACCTATATATTATAATTCTATTAACAAAACTTGTATGGTTGTCCCCTTATAGTTGCCACTACTACAATTTTTTCTCTCAGTACACACACATTTTTAATAAACAAACTAATGCTAATCTCTAAAGGATTTTATTTGTTTTTTATATATAGCTTCCAAATTTTTCAAGTTTTTATTTTTCTTTCGCGTTCATGTCTCGCCAAAAATTGTGGCCGACACATGTACTCGTATTACGACACGAGTGCTGCAGTCTCTTTTTGGAGTACGCGTAAAAAGTGGCAAATGCAAAATACGAGGGCTTGGCATCGCATCACGGTGATCGCGGCTCCGGGGTTGAGGAGGGAGAATATACGCCCCTGTCGGGGTGAACGATCGTGAGGGCACCGTCGGCGTTCCCTTTGTACACGCACCGCCCCCCTCTCCTTTCCATCTCCTCCCCCTTTTCCCTCTTGCCAACTGGTACCTCTGCGATATATCCCACAACATAAATACGCGTCTCTCCCTCCGCAATCCTCTATCCCCCTTCCCCCTTCTTCCTCCGCAATCCTGCCGGACTCCCCTGTCGGTTGGAGTTGCGTGGATACATTATACGAATTACATTGATGATACGTCGATGGGACACGAGATAGGGGGGTGCTTTGGCTGCACCGATAGCGCCGGAACTATTTTTCATGCTGCCCCCCTTCTCCTCCTCGTCTTACCCGCCTTACCGCTCTTACGATCTTACGTCCGCGAGCGTTCGTTTCTTTTTTTCCGTTTCGCGCGAAAGAAGAAAATAACGTGGCTCCGACGGTCTTGATTATGATGCAAATGATCGCATTTCAGTACTCACGCGAGCGCCATAGTCGCGGTGCACTAGGCCGCAATTTCTTATTCGTTAGTTCGCTTTGCGATAATGAGTTTACCCGCATGCACCGGTGATATTTAAACCATAAAAATTTAATAAAATTTCTGTGACAAATTGCAATGATTTCTTCAAAACTGATAGCGGCCGCATAATTCACTTTGACTTATAATTATAAGATCATTTTGATATCAAAATCATAGACAGGAAATGGTTTAGTAGAGTCATAATCCTTATTTGTTGAACGGCAAGCTGTACCAACCGGTTTTGTCATTAGAATTTTAATCAATCCATGCAATTAGAATTTCTTTGCAATTTAATGGTAGGGAATACTCTCTCTATGCGTGAATGATTATTAGACAAAAAGTGAAATTATTATGAAAAATGAAAAAATTCTAAACTTTTTCAACCGATTATACTTCACCGGTCGGATATGAATAAATATATATTCTTATTTAATTTTTATTTAATTTTTCTGCTTCTGTTTCATCTTATAATGTATTTTGATTCTTTTTATTAGCAGTAGAGAAAGAAGTATTGAGAAATTATTTTCTTCATTATGTATACTGATTTGAATGGACTTTTAACTATTCGATTAAATAAATATTTGCCTACGCGTCCCCAAAAATAACCATCGCCATTACGATGTGAGACGTAACATTGATCGCTAGTGAAAGTAAATTATGACTCCTCCTGCGTAACCCTGGAGTCAACCCCTTTCGGAGTCTCTCGAGGGTTTCCTGATGATTGACGTCAAGTTTCACCCTTGCTTCAGAAAACTTTAGCCGTAATTAAATCTCCGTCCTTTTCGAGTTTTTTTTTATTTGCTCATTACGTTACATTAACTCGATTGTATTATAACATTACATCGGATATATTTACATCCTTCAAATTTAATGCAATTGGATTTGTATGAAGATTATTATTCTATGTCTCATATTTTAATCTCCAATACCAATGAGTAGAAGCTATGCTTATCTCTTAACAATCGTAAAGTAAAAAGGCAATATATTGCGCGTCGATTACGCTCTACGTATCCGAAAATATTGTCTATATATTTGAGTTACATTTTGGTAGACCGATCGTTGCTTCGCGGCAAGACAGGCGTCCCCTAGGATACGCTTCCTCCCTCTCCTCTCGTCCCAGATCCCTCAGGATCATTAATCAAATTCCCCTTTAGCCTCGCCTCCCCCTTTATCCCCGCCTTGACCGAAGGCTCGGCCGCCATTACTGTGCGGCTGCATGCACAACGCACTAATTAAAACCAGGAAATTAATGTTTTATTCCTTTACGCCTACTCTCTCGATACGACGCATCGTGCCAGATGGAAAACTTGGTAGTTCAAAAGACGAGGCTCAATCATTTTGTTAATCCGATTGAGACTTACTAATTAATGCAGAAAAGTTACTTGATTTTCTTATTTCAAGATTAAGATAGAAATGCTATATATTTATCTTAATCTTTTGTCACTTCTTTTACAGAGAAATTCGTAGCAAAATTATTATAAAACAAACTGAATTTTATGTTAAAAAATTGGTAATGATAAAACAGACGTTAAATTTAAATAAATCTTCTATCAGGAATGATTTCTACAATAAATTTTTTTTCTTTTATGTATAAATTAAATATAAAGTATCTATTTCATACACTTTATCGGTAAATATACCTATATTTTTGAATGAAAATAGAATTTAGTATAAAGAAATTGTTGTTACAAAAAAATGAAAAATTTAAGTCAAGTTATTTCGACAAAATGTATGAAAAAGATATTTTATATCTAATTTATACATGAAAGAAAAAGATGTTATAGAAATCATATCTGATTAAAGATTTTTTAATTTAAATTTAACGTCTGTTTTATCATTGCCAATTTTTTAACATATAGCATAAAATTCAGTTTGTTTTAATATTTGTAATAATTTTGCTATAAATTTCTCTATAAAAGAAGTGACAAAAGTACAAATTTCTATGATCAATATTCTTTTGTGTATTATATAATCTCCAACATTCAATAGGTTACACTGGGAAAAAAATTTATTTGAATACTTGCAATGAAATACTTACTTACGGTACATAAAAATTTATTCAATAGAAAAAAAAAGATAATTAAATTACATTAGTAATTCTTGTACTAAACAAATATTTATTTACATTTAATAAATTATTTCATTGTGAGTATAAATTCAAATAAATACATATATTTTTTCTCTTACAATCAATGTATTTATCTATAAAAATAAGATACATTGTCGGTCAATGTCTACCTCTATGTCTAAACTGCTTTGCAAAACTATATAATCTGGATGATTTATCGTTTGTTGTATGTATGAAATTCTACTCTTTGGGAAATTTATTTTATTCTTTACAAAGAAACCTTTACGACAAACATCTTTCTTTTTCTGTTCAAAAGAATGCTTTTGTATCCTGCAAAAATGCAAAAGCTCATTTCTAAGTTTATTAAAATGAGCATTGTATTTACAATACCATACCATGAATACACCAACACTGTTAGAAATTTTTGTGTCACGCGTGTGACACGTGCCTGAAGCTTTATGCAGTTACCGTTTCTGAAATTTACTAAACAAGAATGAAAATTTCAAAAACAGTAAAATTCTAAATGATAATCACACGTTTTATGTTTATCTGCACACTGTATCACTGCTTCCACTTTTCATCATCCGTGAGATTAATGCAAAGGAGTATGTCTTCCTACGGTCGCCGAGTTGTTTACGCGGGACAAAAGCTGCGCAGAGTACACTGCGCAACTTTATCCAATCACGATATCTTAAATTTTCGTTACCATTTAGTAGTTTTAAGAAACCGTTTGTAACTCTAAGATAGAGTATCGGAATTTTAAGTGAAATTCAGGAAATTTGTTTTAAATGTTACTAAATTTCGTTTTCAGCATCGTAATTTTGTAAAATTAAGTTACTTTAATAACTTAAATTTGATGGATTTTTCCGAATATTTCTAACAGTGAATCAAATGCAAATTTCTCTCTCCCCTCCTCTCTTTCTCTCTCCAACAAATTATTCAAGAACTATTAGTTCCAAATTTGATGTTGAGTATCATTATAAGCATTAAATTACATTTCTTTAAAGAAAAGTTGTAAAATTTTGTACAAAGAGAAAGTCACTTTATTATTCTACATTTTAAATTTAATATTGAAGCTTTTGATTTACAAATGTGTTTTTAATATAAGCAATATTATAAATGGTTACAGAATAACATAGTCAATTCGTTGCGAACGAAAGGATAAAAGTGTGAAAATTGCAGATAATACCTGGCCAACCTAACGGTAGAACCATCATTAGGTCTATTTATCGACCATAGGCAGGTATACATTGTCAGATTCACCGTTCACGAACAGCGTGGTTCTTAAAGGTTTATTACATAAATGTCAGATTAGATGAAAGCCAATAATGTTAAGCATAATGAGATTAAGTTTGTAGAGATCTTTTATAGATTATATCCCTGAAAGAAGTTGTTTCCCATGGTACTATTTTTCGAGACTCTTAGGTAGTTAGACTCCTGCAATTATGCGAGTCAACGACAGACTCAAAACATATCTCTAAATTTAAACGGAATATATTGTTATATAAAATTTAAAAATAAGAAAATAAAATTTTACACTTACAATATTAAATCATAATGAAAATTAAAAAAAGAAAATCAACATACCATGTGAAAGATAACCTTCTTGTCGTTTCTTAAGAGTGCGACAATACACCTACTAGACTTCCTTAATTCTGAGAAAAATTTCAATATCATATGATAAATATTATTTGCGGTCTTATTACACAAATTTCACTTCCTTACAAATTCAACTCAACGGGTCATTTTTTATTAGCTTCTTGAATGTGATTTCGATGCTATACGAAAATTCATGTTGCAAAAATGACTACAGTGAAAAATCTGTGATGTTTGAATAGTTATATAGGAACGGGACGGTGATTCGAGCTTATATTTTACAAGCGTATGTATTAATATCTAAATTACTTGAGAAAGTTTCAAGACATTCTTAAATAATATGTTTTGGGGTCTAATTATCTTAAAGCAGTTATCTCTATTTTTTTACAATACTGTCGATTTTGTTGTTTTATAAATTAACAATTCATATAAAAATATATTTTTATATATATCTCTTTGTAATCGGTCCTTTATAACTGAAGATTGTAGTCAAGTTTTGATCTTACGGTTACTTATTGACAAGTTAGATGTGATGAAGCCTTCATTTGCATGTTCATGCATGCTGTATGGTGACTGTTTTGACAAAGGTACTCTTGATGGTTTGCCATTGTCTCTTTCGAGAAATGATCAATTAAATATCTAATATGTTCTGAGTGGATTTAAATTCGGATCTTTATCACATAAAGCAAACGCGCAGCTCTTATGCCACGATTATATTTTATATTTATATAGAAGAGTTGTGTTACTATTTCACATCTTTTTTTTAGGAATTGAGATTATTTATTTGGAGGTCACAGCTTTTGAGTAAATAATTATAATTAATAGCCATATACTTTTGTTAATAATTTAGCGATACAAGAAACATAATTAAAACTAAAGAAATAAGCGAAAAGTAGGAGAAAGGATGTAAGCTGGGCAATTGAAAGATAAATAAAAAGACAACGCCAATACGAGTCGCTTGAACGGTTTTAGGAGAGAAGCCGTGAATTAGGACAAGTGCATCGACTCGCACGAAAACTAGAAAGCTGCATTGTCATGTTTCGACGACAGTGGTTTTGCTTGACGAAGAAAACACTGTCAAGAGTCGTCCGCGAGATATAGACCATTGTGTCTCTCATTACGCCAATTCGATGGCGATACTTTTTACAGTCGCACTTAACATTAGCACCGTACGACAATTAGCCAAATACCGCAACAGAACGGATTGTATTCTCGGACACGTCCAATTATCTTTATTTTGACAATTCATTTTGTTTTAATTGCAATGGCTTCTGAAGTAATACAATCACCGTGAAGCGCTGCCAAGCTCTACTTATTGTTCGCCCGAACAAAAAGTTCGGACTTGGTCTTTTTGGGCTTCGCGAGCTGCAATTATATTTACAGTTACAGAGAATCGAACGTATCGATGCCCGACTATAATTACTCGATACGTGCTGCGATAGTTGCGAGCGAGGATTCGTCTTTGCGGCGAGAATCGCGGAAATAACGGGAGCGGTGCACCTGTTATGGCCGGACACAAAAACAATCGCTTTTTCCGAGATAACTCGCGGAGATACGTTTGGTGCTCGGTGTATCGAAGCCGTTTCGCCATCGCAGTTTCGCGAAACCTATCCGCGACACATCCGATTCAATCGGAGAGACGGGCGATGCTAGATAAACGGTGGTCGACCATTACGAGCCCACCTCGTGTAATTACTGATCCTCAAGATACATCTTCTGCCTTTGCGTCGTCGTTTTGTGCTGGCTCGATCTCACCAGGTTTCTCTGATCGAATCGTCTTACCGGCACACCGTTCATACTCTCAGAATTTCAAGATATCAATCATTTTCGGTCAAACAGTGCGTTCTATTCTTAGAAATTACATAATTACTACGTGTGTGTAAGACAGAAAGAGAGAGAGAGAGTTATTTAGATTTTCAAGCTGTGTTTACAGAGCCGCGTAATAAGATAGTGAAATTTTTAATCTAGCAAAGATGCGTGACAACTATTGCTTCATATATCATCAGCTCGCCCCGTAGCCCCTTTCATTTTGAATATAAATTGAATATAAATTTTTCGCCCGCAGAGAAGAGGGCACGGGGGCCGGGCACAATAGTCGGCCGTCGTCGGAGATCGTTTCGATCGGAGGGTCG
>QKQZ01055881.1:0-14358 GCA_003595255.1 Solenopsis fugax | reverse complement strand
CCCCCCTGAAAAAACTGTAAAGAATTTATTGCGAAAAATATAATAGTTGAAGAAATACGTGCATAATATAATAGTTGAAGAAAGACGTGAAGTTAAGAAATTATTTATGTCAGAACTTAGAAGTGCACCCGTTCACGAGCACTGTGAGATCTATCGAGGCTGTTGCTTTATTAATACTTTCAGCTTCGGCCGTGACAGCGATTATTCTACGTCAATCTAGGGGCCCCAAGTGTCAAAGTTTATCGTGCGAAGAGTAACGTATTTTCCTGAAACCCCTCCTTCGACACACTTGTTGCTCAAATAGCGGATACCGAGAGATGTATCGTCGTCACCCACGTGTTTATCGTACAAAAACCCACGTTTAAGCTTATTGCCCCGTGCACACGTATACACGCGTATGTCGCATTCATAATGCTAATGCCCTCGCGATGTCGCGTGCCCGAAGCAAAAAAGAAAAGCGCGTAGAACTTTTTCATGCGATTTTGAGAGTCGGAAAGTTTTTACTCAGCACGTTACGTGGCTGTCGCTTTGAAGCAAAATTTCTTAACCATGCCTTTCAGAAACTACGAACCACGGAAATGAGATCCCGAAGGTAACTCTCGGGAGAGTGACTTACTAGTCTCCATGGAAAGCGCATCAGATGCACTCTCCCGTTTTTTAATGCGCGGCCCTTTGACGAATCTGTGCTCCGTTTTTCGTTTCCAAAAATTTAACAAGAGGTTTAATGCTTTCAACGTTAAATGCTTCTTCATAACTAAGTTGAAAGGTATGTATTACTATTTTGTACTTTCTTGATTCCTTTTTTTTCTATTTAGAATCGTAAATTATAAAAACTGTACGTTGATCCATATACAAAGTTATTTAGCTAAAAAAATGTCTTTTTTTTTTGTTTTATTATGTATACTTATTTATATGTGATCATCATGATTTCACCCCTATTTGATCAGAAGACTTAAAAAACTTGGGTAATATTTCTATAAGGTCAGAGGTCAGGTTTGAAGGTCATGGAAATTTTAATGTTTTCTTGAAAGATGAATTTCTTCAAGTGACAGTTATCAGTTTATATCACGAGTATCTAAGAGCTCGTATGATTGATGTAGGTTTTTCTGGCACAAAAGAAATTGCTGAAGGATTTCGGCCTTCTTTTGCTTTAAAAGTCGTGGTATGATGTCGGTGATAACGATGGAGAAGGTGAGCATAGAGCCCTTCAAATCCAGAAGCACAATAAAATTTTGTGGGACTGCAAATGACCTTCTACAGAAAAAAATTTTTTTACGCTTTCGAATCAAATACGAATGAAAAGATATTTAAATAAATAATCCTGTACATATATACACACGTGTTAAAATTTTTACGAAACGAAATCTCTCGATATACAAAATATTACCAGACGGATGGCATTGATTTAACATATTAATACGGATAATTGAATTCAAACGATTGTGCTAGTAAGGTATGAATATATAAACCTTATCACGGTTGAGAGTATGGTAAACGGGATACGCAGACGTGAGTCAATATTAATTACGCGTCAGCATCTCTCAAACATCTCGCTGAAACCCGTCAAGTGTTTGACACAGGGCACACGTCCTAAATACGGTGGGAACGGCAGGCTCCCATTATTTATCTAAAGCTCGAACTGCTCGTACGTTAACTTGATAAAGTAACTAAGTTACATTACCGCGAGTGCCGCTAACTATTGATTTTCCGAAAATATCACACTTAAGACTTCGGGGAACGGAGTTTCCACTTGGTATTTACGCCCTTATCTTATCAATACCGCGCACATGTATTCGCGAAACGCTTAGCTAAGGAGACTCCACAGGATGAAGATAATGTTACTCTGCTGATTCTCCCGTTTCTCCAACCGAAAAACATCCGTGCAAGCGCAACTAATCCGACCTACATCCCCTTACGAGCGTAATTTTACAATTCATTAATTTAGCAAGTTTGCTTTGCTGCTCGAATTAATTATTACGAGTTGCGTTGAATTATTCAAGCACAGATGACTACGTCTAATGCTCCTGTTCGTCAGGATAAAGTTTTATTCATGAATCATTTGAATTTGAGTTTTTCCATCGCTTAAGGTTTCGACGGAAATTAATAATAAAAAAACCATTAAATTTTTAAATTATAGTTATAGATATTAAATTTAAATTATTTCACGTTCATAAATAAAAAAATTAGCAGTTTTTTTATTGGAGTCTATACGTAATTCCACTTTATGGCCGGTATTCATAATCCGTTCTTAAGATTGGTCTCTTTCAAGACCGTCAAGTACATTCTTAGGGCACTAATACGGATCTGTGATTGTAGTTCATGACATCTTAAAATTGTACTTAAGACGATCTTAAATATAAGAACGATTCATCTATTCATTTTTATTAACGATAATAAATTATTTTGTCTATGTTAAAATTTCATAAGAGGAAGCATTAGAAATAATGGGTAAGATATATTTAATATAGTATAATGTATTTTTATGCACTATATATACAATTCATTAATTTATATCACTTTGTTACATTGTATATAAATTATAATTAGATGACAACTTGTCTGTTTCACCTGATGTACCATATTACTACAATTATATCCATTTTGTGCTTGTATTTGTAGCCTTAATCATCAGGAATATTCTCTAGTCCCTATGAAAAAAGTGATTAAACATAAATATGTGAAATCACGCTTTCAAATGTATAAAACATTACAGTCTATACTCTCAATTCATTCTTATCAATAAATATACTTTTAGCATATGATTTACGTTAAAAATTAACTGCAGAATTTACCAGAAACAAATTTCAAGCAGCTACATTAAAAAAAATTTAATGTTGTCAAAAGTACACAAAATTTCATGCAAATACTTTTCAGTTATAGATACATTAAATTTAATGTTTATTTTTTGATAAAAGTAAGAATACGGATCACTATATTTTATAAATATATTAACAAATTACCCTATTTTTCCAAGGTGCTCCGTCGATGCGACTGTCTCTTGTAAACATATGGCGATCCCATATATCTCTCATGTCCCTACGCATTGGCTGGAATGAAGAAGAAATTTACATCGTATATTATTTTTCATAATTGTTTGTCATAAATTCATATTATTTAAGTGTTAGGACTTAGAACCAGCAAACTACTTTTATGAAACACAATAAAATTTGAATAATCTGAATTTTAGTAAGTTCTATAATTGGTTCCAAGTCAAAATTTGTAATATATGTATAAGTTTGGATTCAGTAACAATATATTTATTTAATAAGGCATTATTCAATAAAGAGCTTGAATTTTATGAATTGAGTGTAACTAAATTGAACTAAATACATCTCATGAAAATGAGAGACAGAGTTATAATTTTTTCTTATTTTGATTCATCTAAAAGTAAGAAGTACTTTTTGGCTCGAGAAAATTATTCACATCTTATTTACAACTGAATACCCTTCAGGTTTCAAACTCTTTAGATATTATCTGCTTTTACCGATTTCTCTCGTAAAAGTATACACATTTCTAAGAATTGTTGCATTTTTTTAATATGAAAAGCATTTCTTAAAAATAAAGAGTATTTTTAATTCGTTTAGTTTATTACTGTTGCAAATTTGTCAGAGGGAGGTTATGTCATGCAATTCTGCGTACTTACATTTCCGAGGACGAATTGATTTATGTGATAAGTTGCCCATTGAGGAAGTATTGGTATCAAGCCTATTATCAGCATTGGTGGAATAATTTCGTACCACATGGCTGTCGAAACACAAGAAGACTTCTATCTTGTTACGTAGTGAACCGAGTGAACGTAGTTAGGTACCTAACCTATAACCCACCATACCTCATTACTCGCGCACGCGCAGACGTTCGCACTGGCAAAGAATTCTCTTCGCAGCTGTTCTCTACTTATTATTTTCCCTTTTTTTCTCCACGTCTAATCATGCGCTAATCTCGTTTTAAATGCAGATAGTGCAACAGAGTGCACAGTTACGAAAAATATCTTAGCTCCAAAAGAAATAAAAATCTCGAGTTTTTCTAAAAAAAAAAAAGAGTATCTTCAACTCATGAAAAACTATTAGCACGCATTTGCACATACGCAAATAGAGTTCGGGTTTTAAGCTCTTTGAGTATTTTTTTTATGGTTCCTGGTTTTTCTTAAGACAGGAAATTTGTAATGAAAAAATTACACACCTTGGCTGGCATGCAAGACCACGTCGTTGTGTAAGCATCACATCAGAGGGCTGCACCTACAAGACTACAGACTCGTTAGTCATACTTGATAAATATTTTCTTAAATAATAAATAACCGAGAATGTCAGATAAACCGAGCAAAACAATACTCCTCGAATCGGATCTTATCAATGATTATATTCAGTAAGACGCTTAATTCTATTTTGTTTCTGTTGATGAAAAATCACTCGAGATCGGTATCGTGGATGTCTGTGCGATGATCCGTATGATAATTGTAGGATAATTAGACGCGCTTTGCCAAAGCCTCCTTAGAGGGCCGCAGCAACTGAGCAAGGACTGCGAGGAGTGAGGAGTCCGGAGTCCGGAAGACATTAGATCACATTAGATGACTATTAGACATGGAAGATACATGACGAGGCGCCTAATCGATTATGCCGGTTTCACGTTGATCTAGCTATTCCAATTAGGAACACATTGTGCACCCGGTATCCCGTCGGCTTCACTGGAAATTAGGAGTTCAGATAGCGCCGATGCGATTGACCGTACCTGGCCGGCCGGCGCGATAAGTGTTGGCCAAAGTTCACGAACGTCGCTTGATATAAGGTACCTGTTACGTCGTCGTGGATTCTTTCGACCCGTTCAAATTCCTACGCGCTCATGATTTCTCGCGATAAATAATTCCGAGAAAATGGTACGTATAGTACGTGATCTGTATTGTCGGCATAAGAAGTCACACGAGCTTTCAACAAATGTATTCTTTTTCGCCCATCGCGAGATCTATCAAATGTGCGCGAGAAGACGTGTTTCATGTGTTATGCAATCTCCTTTGCAGGATAAGCTAAGATACATTCGGCCGCCGGAGATGCTGCTGCGGATATACTCGCTATGCATCCTGGCACTGGACCTCGTGACACTTTTCATTGGAGTGAGCTGCACGATCCTGACAGCCATCTACAGGATGTTCAGACCGCCACCGTTGAAGAATCTCAATTATGAAGTAGCCATGGTATATGTCACTATCCCAGTACTTTTTGCTAGAGCAAATTATTTTGTGTTACAAATGCATGTCATGATTTAGGTTGTGGGTGCTGGTCGTGGGATAGGCAAGGAATTGGCTCTACAGCTGTGCCAATTTGGTGTCTCGGTCGCTTGCGTGGACATTAATGTGTTAACCTGCGCTGCCACTGTGCAACGTGCCCAGCAGCAACATGGAGTTTGCAGGAACTATCAGTGCGACGTGAGAAATAAGGATGCGGTATGTACCACATCCTTCTGACATATGTTTTCCTATTGTTTTTGTCCTTTTCTAGAATTGCAAGGAAAGTAAGGTGTTACAAATCACCATTACTTTTATTTAATAACAAGTTGTTAAAAGTGATTATTTTTAATTTCCAACTCTGGCCTTACCATTACATATAAAAAAATTTTAATGTATTACCAAATTTTTAAAAAAGTAATGATAACATTATTTGTAACTTATTATTTCTCATCTCTGGAAATTGGCTAATTTCTCTGGTCTCTGATGTGTCATTGATATGTCTATATTAGGTTGCTCAAACTGTGAATCTTATTAAGAACGAGTTGGGAGACATTACTATGCTTTTTCATTGTTGCGGCTTGCCTAGCCCACGTGCATTAATACAAGAATCATCAGAAGTAAGAGACACCATGGAAGTGTCGGTCATCAGTCATTTCTGGGTAAGCATATATTTCTAATATAGAAATTTCGATATAATAATCCATATCATTTTTCCTATAGTTGTTGGATTCAGTTTTACCAGATATGCGACGCGTTGGTAAAGGTCACATCACAATCCTGTCTTCTGTCGCCGGTCTGTCCAATGGATCGAGTGGCCGTGGAACTCGAGTTCCCTTAACCACCGCCCAATTTGCGGTCCAGGGATTGGCAGAGTCCTTGCACATGGAATTAAGACATTCAAATAGCAACATCAATGTTTCATTGGTTCACGTTTATCCATTTATTGTTGCGACAGAAATTGCGAAAGATATACGTTTCAGGTGAGTAGTAATTCTTTTTTCACATTTTTTTCGTTTTTATTATTATACGATGGTGATATATTATTTTGATTAAACAATAAAGACACCGAAGTGTAGTACTCTCGCAAAAGTCAATAGATTAAGTTTAAAGAGGGCTAATGAGAAAAACCGCGGTTGTGTTGGTGCGTGTAATTCTAACAATTTATTAATTTTCCATGAAAACCGTAGGACGTTTCAACTCAGTTTCGAGTCATCCTCAGCTACAATTCTATCTTTTCTCACAACAACGTTACATGAATACGTTTATGTAGAATGTTTCCTGGTTGGACAATTCACCGATTCAAAACAGGAAATTCTCAGGATGACTCGAAACTGAGTTGAAATGTCCTACGGATTTCATGGAAAAATAATAAATTGTTAAAATTACACGCACCAACAACCGCGGTTAGCCCTCTTTAAACTTAATGTATATATTATTTTGATTTCTGAAAAAAATATTTTGCAGAATACCGAGTTACTTTGGTACAATGCCTGCCGCAGAAGTTGCTAGACAAATTTTAGATGGCGTTCGTCGAAACTACGCAGAATTCAGCGTACCAGGATATTTGCTCTATCTCGGACATGTACTCAGGTATTTTTACCACTTGATATCTCCATTCTCTATATATGGAGGTGAAATAAAGAAGTGATCTAACAAGTTTCTTATGTTTCTAGGATTCTTCCAAAAAAGGCATCTTTTATGTTGCGCGATTTGTTAGACACTGGAGTTGATTTTGCGTGATGTTACATATAAACATATGTTAATTATATATATCTTATATATATATATATCTTATATTATCCACCGTGTGTCAAAGTTGCATTTAAGTATATTTGAAGTAGAATGGTTTCACTTTTTAAAAGGTTATTAATCTTAAAGTTCTTATTGCATTATTTCTCAGTAAGGCATATTTTCTACTTTTTTTTTTAAATATCCATATTAAAAAAAATTTTGTATATTTTACTTTTTAAGAGAAAGAATGCAACAAATGTGAGAATTTATGTAACAAAATATTTTATTATTTTTTTACATATTTGCAAATTATATGTTCATCATGAAAAAAATGTTTATTACTTTCATATGATAGAGTTAAGTGTATTTGATTCTATTTTACATTTCTTTTTTGAGAACTTAAGCATAATTATTTTAACTTTTCACATATATATGACATATTATATAAATGTAATGTTGAGACTGATTTGTAATTTAGTTTATGCATAATGAAATCAATTTTATTAAAATAATGTATATATNTTTAGTTTATGCATAATGAAATCAATTTTATTAAAATAATGTATATATATTATATATTTATTCCAATTATAATGATTTAATTATTTTTTTGTAATAACCACAATGTAATACAGTAATTTTTGAACAACCTATAAAACATACTATAAAACAAAATTATTTATAATACATGAGCAAGTTGGCAAGAGAGAAATGCAGATTGAAATAATTGTTCGCGAATATATATATATATATATAAATTTTTGCTAAATCAAATAATCAAATAGTAGAATATATCTTGTTTTCTTTTTTCTAAAACTTTATGCATATTATATGAAAAATTTTTAGATAAATAAAATTGTATTTCAGTTGACTTACACAATTAATACTTTATAAGCGAGTTCTTACACATATGTAAATAAAAATTAGAATCTAATCGAAATTAAGAGATTATTTATAGAAAATTAAATAAAATTTTTTCAAATATCAAATTATCAATTTTTCCGATATTGTTACAAAATACTAATTAAATATGAAAAGTCAAATATCATTTTTTTTATTCTGTTGCCGAATTAGACACCATATTTTGTATTAGATACTGAAATAAATGTTTAGATTATAGATTGAAGATCAGAAAATAGATTTATAAAACTAATAATGGTCAGTATACAGTGTCAAATTAATTATAGAAAAATATATCGAATATATAACTATCTCAATTGTTGCTGTCTAAATCAAGTTATCTTGAATGTGTGAAATTGTTTGATTTTTATTTTTTTGATTCACACATGCATTAAATATTAACTGATTGAAATCTATATTTAAAAGAAAATATAAATATGGACCAATATCAATAAAATATATAACTAAATGTCGCATATAGCAATGAAAAAAAAAGAATAATTTACTGTACAGTTACACAGCGGACTTGTTAATATTAAAATACCCGATAAACGATGCTTTTGATCTTAACACTGGAATGACTTTATGCTAATCTAAACCGGGAGGGGCTGGTTCCGAAAGATCAATTTCCATTGTATCTGGTTTTTGATCATTCGAATAATCACCAGGTGGTGCCTGAAAGAAATTGATGGAAGAGATATTTTTTTCGAGAAAATAGCGGATATTTATTTTAAAGAATTATATTATAAAGATATAGGGTTCAAAAAATCGTTCCTTTATATACAGGCATCTTTACTCACAATATCAAACTCATCGTGCATGTCACAGGGCACTTTACCCTGTATGACATCCATTATTGATTGCGGAATGTGTGCTTTCTGGAAAAAAAATACAATATTACATATTTCGCTAGATCTATAAAGTTTTAATACATTTAATATCATGTTTAGTTTACAATTTTATTTTAATATTTATCTAATAATGGGGGATGTTATGTGGCTCCGTGTGAGAATGACGGACTCGTAAGCGACAAATCACGAGTTCAAACTTACACATTTCGTATATACCTATGGATTTTTAAATTCGTAATCTATAGCGAGAATCACAAAGAAACTTTAGATCTAGGTGATATATAGGAACTGATAGTCCTACCCGCTCTCATTATGATAATTCTCATTATAATAACTATCTAATAATAGAGACAGCGCTTAATTTGTATGAATAATATAAAGAGAGAACTTCACATAGTCATATTCAATACAAAATGCAAAATTTTTAAATGTGCTACAAAATTACCTGATTCTCGGCAAAAGCTTCAACATGAGCTAGCAAGGGAGCACGTAAATTGCTCGCCATCCGAAGTGCCTCTGCTAACTGTGCCGGTGGCAATTGCAAGATAACGGCGAAACTTTGCGGCTGTGTGCGTTCGCAGCACTTGACGAAACCTTCCCACACTTTCGGCTGTTTCCACACTTGTTTCAGAATCAAACGTTGAAGTATGTTCATGACAAATCCACTTAGCCTGGGATAAAGGGCCAGACTTTGTATGACTGTGCGCATCAATAATGTCGGTAAAGGTGTCATCTCCATAAGATGTTGCATCACAACAGCGACTGTTTCCTGCGTGTACGCTTGTTTTTCAGCGAAACAAAGAGATGTTGCTGCAAACAATAGAAAAGAAATACCCGTAAAATTAAATTTAAATGTTAGTAAAACTTTTCTTGAGTAATATAAACAAATGCTTCACGGAAATTACCTTTAATGACAGTCTTTAATTCGGCCTTGCTTGAATCTATATTATGTAGAGCTATCAATAATTCTGCAGGCGTAATAGGCGATGTATGAGGTACCCCGCTGTCGTTATTATGTGTCCCGAGTAATCTGTTGAATACCTGAAAAAAAATAAATTTATCATGCTTTAAACTTGCTTAAGGTAGCGAATATAGTTATATTTTAAACATATTATTTACCTCTTTCACGACAATAGGATTTAATTTTATTAATTTTGGTAATGCAGCGATCACCTCTTTCTTTGTGAGCCCATTCAGGACAGGTATTAAAAATCTGACATCAGAAACTCTAGTTTGATATAACTCACGTACCCTGGCTACTAACTCTGTACTTGGAGCAGCTGCATATACAAATATCATAATATAAAACAACAGAAAAACAGATTAGAAGAAAAATGTATTTTAAAGTAATAACACGCACATTTCTCTGTAAGAATATGTATGATCCTCGTAACTAAAGTTTCAGATCCTTTTGGACAGTTTTCAACAAGTGCAAGTAGTTGCGGACTTCCCATACCCAAAGATCTCACTGGTCCTTCTACCAGTCTTAATACAATACGTTTTACATCTGCTCCCATTGATGTATATACTCTAGCTAATCTGATATTTATAAAGCACACACACAATTATGAAAATATATAGTATAGCATTTTTATACAAATATATTTAATAATTTTATATATATTTAAATTTATAATAGGTTAGGTTATTATTAAAATTTCTATATTTTATAATAGGTATATTTAATAAATTTATATATATTTAATTGAAAAAAATTTATAATTGAAAAAGAAAATGATTCACTTACTCGTGAATAAGATCTTGATGTTCAGTAAGAAGAGCAAGATACAGTCCTAGGCAAGCACGTGTAGTTGATTCAGTCCACTGACTCTCGATTTGCGGTCTGCCTCTATCTTGTCCAAAAACAATTTCCGGTGGGTTATGAAGACGTAAAAAGCCTAAATATAAAACTGCGTATTCCTCGATCAGTTTACTTAAATCTGGTCGGCTGTATAACTGACAGACTAATTGTATTGCAGCCTCCCGTACCTATTTATTAAAATATATTGTAATTTTAGTTTATATTATTAGTACGTACATATTTTAAATGTATCATGTATCATTTAATTTTGAATCTTACTGTATTGTTTTCATGTCCAGTGTGGCACAATAAAACATTTAAAAATACCAGTTGTTTGGTTGGTCTACGCACTACCATTTCTTTTAGAAGTTGTAATGGTACAAGACCTCTAGTATCATCAGACGATACCATTTTTAAAGCCTCCACAGCATCTTCTGTTATTAATGGTGCTTCCAGATAAAGTCTTAAATAAGAAAAAATAGATATGTCACAAAAAGATTAACATACCATAGATGTTTATACTTTCAGATTTTATCTTATATGTTTTATTTAAATTTAATATTACCTGGATAATAAAGTATCACGATCTTTACCCTGAATCAAATCAATAGCTGAAACTAAAGTGCATAATAAAAAGTTGTATGCCTGATGCGGAGCTTCCTGTGGCTTCGTACATAATGTAGTTCGCCTCTGAAATCCCTGTAGCAATGCATATTCTTCGTATAGCCAACCTAGCGCTAAATCTAATCGATTTCGCATATCATCAGTAATATAACGTAGTACAGCTTCTTTAATATAAGGATTAAAAGTCGCTGCTAGTGTAGTTAAAATTTTGGATCTGTAATATATCAAAAAAATAGATTATTAAAAACAAATATATATCATGTATTAAGAACTTTCAAACATTTCACAATTTATTCGTTGTACCTTACGGCAGCTACGCCACCAAGGACTGCAGTTTTTTCTGCAAGTAATATCCTATTAACTGCCATCAGTAACATTCGTTCTTTAATTTCCTTCGGAAGTGGTTTTGTCACTTCAACTAATTTTAATGCTTTTAAACGATTCCTGGCTTTTGCAATAGATTTCTCATGAGCCTCTAATGAGGCTTTCGCTTCTTTCTCTTTTTCCCGATCCTTTTCACGTTTACGCTCTCGCTTTGCCTCGGCTACACTAATGGTGGGGTTCTTAATTAAGTCTTCCATTACGGCATCTTCTTCCTTGTCTTTTTTATTCTTTTTCGCTTTAGTCTGTTTGATTTGTGCTGCTAGAAGTTTAGCAATTGTTTGTCGTTGTATATTAATATCAGTAGTTGCTGTGGGTTGATATTCTCTTTGAAAAATAGTTGTCATAATATCCGGAACCCATGCCTGTTAAATGTAATCGTAATTCAATAAAATAATGTGTATTGATAATTTAAAAATTTATTATATTTAATATATAATTTGTAATCATACCATACTATCCATCACTAAATCCGTTGCGATTTCGACACTGAGTCTCTCAGCGATAAAACTTTCAGAAAGTTCAATTAATTCTGGTAATTTGGGTGGGGGAACGGGACTTGGTGCCACTTCTGCCTCGTCTATTAAATTCACTTCAATTTTTACTCGTTTAGCAGCAGTGGCAGCCGCTAGTTCCTTTGATTAACAAATAAATCTTTAAGGCTAATGTACACAACAGAAAATGTATTTACTTAGAAGTTTACATGTATACCTGTTGACGTTTTTTCATCCGACGGACATCTTCTGGTTTTGGATAGGCTTTAATAATTTCTTGCTCTTTTGCTCCAAGCTGAGTCAGCTGTTTAGCTATGGTCGAAGCATATTCTATACAAGCAGGATGTTTCATCAGCCCGAGAAGCGTGATTTTCAATTGTTTTTGTACGCTGGTTACTTGAGAATCGGACAGCGTTGGTGGTAGATCATGTTGTAACCTTTGTAATGCTGCATATTACAGTAAAAATTATTAAACCAGAATGTAAAAAATTGTGTAATATATATATATATATATATATATGTAAAGTAAATATATACCTTGAATTACATTTGACATAAACTGTGGTCTCATTTTGGCAATTAATGCCAAAGATCCCATACACGTCATTAAATTGACGCTGCTGACGTGTGGAGAGCCATGAAATTTGATTAACAAATCCATAACGTGATTTGCTTCTTCCTCCAGCTTTCGTCGACGAGCTATTTTCAATGTGAGCGGAATGTCCTCGAGAGAGAAATCATCAGGCTTCTTTGGATTGTCGGGATCTGGATATGTCTGTATTAAAATCACACCCTCAAGGAACTTTACTGCCTGTGTTCTTATTCTGAAATGTAGAATATTTTAATAGCAGTAGATCCATGTCTGAAAGGAAGATTACTTTAAATCAGTCTACTACTCACCCATCGTTATCACTGTCAATCATGTTTATAATTTGAATTTTAAGGGCACTTAGCTGTGTCCAGGCTAATTCCATATCTGTCGTAACGATAGCGGCACTGGCGATCCACTTGAGAGCAACTCGGAGAATTCTACCACTGGCTCTAAGCGCTCGTTTAGCTACAGCTGATGCCTCATCGGACGCTAATCTAAGGAGTACTTGAACTGTACGAGGGATTACCTCTGGATACTTTATTCTGAAAAATCAGTAATAAAATAATTAACATATAATTCCCCTACAAACAATATTACATAATAGGAAATGATAGTTGATAATAACCCAGATTCTTCAATAAATCCTGTAACAGTCTTTCTGACCTCGGCATTTCTGTCTATCGAGAATTGCAGAATCTCGTCTAAATAATGCTCTAACAAATGAGGTTCCTTGTTCAGCAAAAGCTCCTGTACTTTACATATGTTTGCAACCTTAATTTCCTCAGAGAGGCCCATGGAGGCCTCGTTTAACCATTCAACGATCTGAAAGAGAGAATAGAAAATATATTAAGAAAAATTATACTATTTTATAATAGAATTTTTCATACTGCTTGTAATACTACTTGGATATAGCAATATGAATTATTTTTGGAAATAATTAAAACATTAGTATTATAAACAATATTTTTTGTTCATGGCAGTTTTTATGTAATTTTGTAAAAAAATCGTATCATAAAATTGCTTATTAAATCATCGAAATAATTCCTTCTTGCAAAGCATTATACATTTAAAATATTAGTAGCAATCTGCTATTGACATCTGCAAGAGCGATGGAAAAAGAAATTTATATATGAAACATGTTCCTCTAATCTACAATTTGCCGAAGGTCCACATCTTTGTGGAAAAGATATAGACTGCAAGAGTGATCGTTCGCGTTCTTTTCTCTCAACGTAAAAACATCGTCTTCGGCCGACCATTGTCTCGCCGCTAATGGGCGCGCGTCGATGGTCAACGAAGAAACGAGGAATTTCGAGGTTAACGCCACTGACCAAATCGCTCGGTGTCTTTTCCGCCTCGGTTCTTCTATGCAAACGTGGATCCATCGTATTTGTATTAAACTTAAAGTAGGAAAATTCGTATGGCAAATCGCGCGCGTGCAAAATCTAACGCGGAATTATACGCCCAGGCGCGAACGTGTCTCGAGCCACGTGTGTCGCATAAGTTTTTTTTCCCCTCTTCCAATCCTACGACGGTACGATATTAGATACGGCAAGCGAGTCGAGCTCGTTCTCGCTTGGGCGTATAATATCCTACGGTAACCCGGTACGAATATCGTGTTTTGGAGGTAAACGACAAGTGTTCTACGATGCGCTAGAAGCTCGATCTCGTCGCCATCTTGGCATTTTGGCTGTCACGAGCGTAATGCAGTGATGCCGTTGATGCTTCGATTTGCAGCACAGCGCTGCCAGAAGGAACAGCACCCGCTA
>QKQZ01055880.1:6828-29714 GCA_003595255.1 Solenopsis fugax | reverse complement strand
TATTAAATTAATATAAATTTAAATTTAATATTAAATTAATATAAATTTAAATTTAATATTAAAATTTATTTAATTTTAATTTAATTGAAATATTAAATTGACAATGTTTCGTTTATGCAGTATAACTGGTGCTATGGGCATCTGCTTTCCGTATCTTGGCGAATTTCAACCTACGAAATTCCGCGAACGCATTCTCTGTTGGATGGAGATGTTCTGGACGGTTGGTGTAATAGTTTTGCCGCGTAAGTAACTTCCGTTTCCTTAACTTCTCATGACTTACCGCTAATTGTAAGAGGTAAGTGTCCAAGGAGCTGGCAACCAAGTCAAAGTCGTTTTCAGTGATCGCTTGGCTGATCATCCCCATGGACCTCACTATCGTGAGCGACACGTTCTACTTCAAGTCCTGGAATCTCTTCGTCGCGCTTTGCGCCCTTCCATCAATCATGCTCGGCCTGTGGCTGTTTGCCTTCCCCGAGAGCCCGAAGTTTCTGTTGGAGTGCGGTGAGACCGACGCTGCCCTCGAGGTGTTCAAGTGGATTTACTCGCGGAACACCGGTGCCGATCCAGAAACCTATCCGGTAACATTACTTGAACTTTATCGATGTAGAAGTGACGAAAAGTAATTGATTCTAAAATCACTTATAAATTTAAGATATCCGAACTGATGAGGTATCCTCACTTAATTTATCCTTTTGTTTAGCTTTATTAAATAGATTTAAAAAATAAAATAAATTAAGTGGTTCTTATTCAGTCCAGGTACCCCTCACATTAATTTTTTTATTATAATTTTCCCGAGAAATCATCCTAAATTATTAGTTTTCAAAAATTAAATTCTTAAAAAATAAAATTAATTAAATGGATCTTATTCAGTCTAAAAACCTTACAGATTTCTTGATTTTCTAAAGATGCTTTACAAATTCTTCAAATAAAAGCAATAGCAATTGATAATATCAAATGTTTTATAAATGTAGACATTAAAACGATGAAATAAAATATGTATGACTTCAAAATATTTAATTCGTTTCTAACTCTATTAAAAATATAGTAAAGAAAAAACGATTTTTAGACTATCATTTTCAAGTCTATACTTAGAGGACATTTCTAATGTTCTGAAAAAAAAACTGAATTCAATAAATTAAAATAAATTATATTTTAATTAATTTTACCTCTCTTCTACTTCAGGTAAAGTGCTTACAAGAAAAGGCGAAGAATCAGGAGAAAAGCACTAGGTCACTGAAGCTGCATAAGCGGAAGGACCTGAAGGTCCTGTTCACGGAAATACGTGATCTGACGACTGCACTCTGCAAACCGCCCTATTTGCGGAACACCGCGCTCGCCTGCGCCATTCAATTCGGGCTTACCAGCAGCTATTACACTCTGATGGTCTGGTTCCCAGAATTGTTCACCAGGTAATCCCTGGCATCAATTCTTTTTTAGACCAGAAGAAGATATCTTAGATATCTTAGATATAAAATTTTAATAATAACAAAAGAAGATAATTAGTTATAAATGCAAATAAATTTTTAAAAGGACATTAATCTACTAAAAACAAATTTTCTATTCCTTTTTGTTTGTTTTTATGCTTACCTTCCAAAATTCTTTTAGATTTATTTTCTTTGCTTCATGTTTACTGATCATCCCCACCAGACGCTGAACAATCACCAGTAAATGACTGTTTAAGAAAAATATTAAAATAATAAAACTTTAAAATAATAAATTGCAAATTAATATTTTTTAACATAATTTTCATACAGATTTGATCAAAATATTATTTTTTTACTTGAAAATGTAATTATTATTTCTTCGTTGGCTGATACAGACCCTATGCAATTTGAAATATTTTAATGTTAATCCTCGTTTGCATTGTATTCGACAGATTCGAGCAGTTCGAGCACGCAAATCCAGGAGAGACCACGTCGGTGTGCATAGTGTCCGCCCTGCCGGACAACACGACTTTCTTCGATCCTTACGGATGCGACACGATAATTACTCCTTCTGTTTATCTGCATACCGTGTATATTGGCCTCGCATGCATACCCGGCTCAATCATCCTCCCTCTTTTCGTGCACAAACTGGGCGCGAGGTTCTTCCTTAGTAAGTGGCAATATTCAACTTGTAATACCTTTAAGGAACGAAAAGAGAAATGGAAAAAAACAAATCTCTAAACAAATATATACGTCCAATTAAATTTCATTCCTAATAACAAAATTAAATTAGATTTTAATAATTGGAGTCTAGAGTTCTAAATAATTAAACAGAAAAAACATTAGTATCAAATTAATATTAATATATTCTATTTAACAATCATTGTTTCATATATAAACAAATTATATTTTTGTTTATATGAAACAATCTTGCTTATATAATTTAATCTTTTTTATAATTAGATTCCAATTCAATTTTAATGAAATTAAACGAGACATTGTGTGTTCAGTCGTGTCGCTGGTGGTCTCCGGCGCGGTGACGGTCGGCTTTTACTATGTGGTGAACTCGATGCAGAACCTGGTGCTCTCGTGCGTGTTCGAGGCTCTCACGTCCCTCGGAATCTCTCTAGTCTATTGCGTAATCGTCGACATGTTCCCGACGAATCTCAGGTGAGTGAATTGCAACTCAACTTTTTAAGGATGTTTTAGTTCTGTTATAACAGCTAAAAATTATCAAAATTTAAAAACTACAGGTTTTTTAGATTTATTCTTTTTCTTCCTAATCAACGACAAAAAATTTTGATTTGTAAATATCCAAATTTCCTGAAACAGTTGCAAAAAAACAATGAAAAATTTAACTTAATAATGGTTTATGCAATAAAAACGATCCCATTTTATTGCAGTTTTAAATAAATCATTTTATTTAAAGTAAATTCAAATGAACTTTTGCATGAATGTTTATTACAGTATAATTATATATAAAAAATTTTTGCCAGTTATATACAACATTTTTTAAAATCAGAATGTTACCTTCTTCAAATTTGCCTTAAGTATCATAAAACTTGATTTTAAAAAAGCAAACAAAAACTTAAATAATTTTTAAACCAATAAAAGAATTATGCTTAAATTTTACATGGATACAAATGTAATAATAGAAAAACCTATAAAATTTTAAAATTTTTAATAATGTCTTAGGATGTGACACATGCATCTTTAAACTCTTCTGATTGAGATTTATCAATCCATGTTACAGGGTGATGGCCGCGGCTTTATCACTGACGATGGGTCGTCTGGGCGCTCTGATCGGCAACCTGGTATTCGGTTATCTGATCGATTTAGCCTGTATCATCCCCATCATATTATTCGCCGCGTTTCTCTTCGGTAAGAGCATCTTTCCAGCAAAATTTAATTCTTTGATCATGACCCGAATGTTTCAATTCTTTCTCGAATGCGCGCGAATAAAAAAAGAGTGTAATTTGGTCCTTTGCCATTAGGTTCTTATAAAAATTAATGGAGCTTCATTCGTTCCACAAATTTAAATACTGAGCGATATTAATGTTAATTCATTCGCTTATTTTAATCATTTTTTTATTCGCCAGAACTTATTGAAATCTCTTTGGCCATAAGATTTTGTTTTGTGAAGATCAGTTTGGATGTGGGGGCCAATTTAGATTCTACACTGAGAAAAAAAGATTAATATTGACTTGTCTTGATTTTTCATTTGATTTTCAATTTTAATTAAATTTCTGTAGTTCAAGTATTTATGTATTTAAGTTAAATACATAAGAAATTTAATCAAATTGAAGTCAAGTTAACGATTCTTCTTCTCAATATAACATAAATGTAAGAAATATGTGTGGCTTAACTCCAAGTGATACAACTCAATCGCTTTTCAGCCTGCGGTTTCTTCTCGTTCCTGCTACCGAGGACTGGGAAGGACACGTTGGATTAGTAGAGCGAGGGCTAGCTGTTTCTCGCGTTTCGCTCAGACGACTCGAGGAATACGTGCCTTGGTGCATTCTCTCTTTTCTCGCGGTGCTCACATTGTATTTATTAATAAATTTATTTGCTAAAAAAAAGAAATGCATGTTTACTTATATCTCTGAAAACGATATGTAAACGATATACGCCTAGAAAAATTAGAATATCATGGTTAGAATTTATTTATTAAAGAAAATGAAGATGTTTACAGAAGAGCAAGCGTCTTCTGGCGCTGATTGTCAAGCTAAAAGAATTTGCGACAATCGATGAGAAAAAATCAATTAAAAACGTCGACTAATATCCATTAGATCCAATGGATTCTCTATATATAGTAGCTAGCAGCAGTTATTGAGCTGAGTGTCCACTCGACTGATAAGTGGATTCTACTTGCATAATCTAATACGTGATAAACACATCGATTCCACGTACCTGTTCTTATCGCATTCTGGATGTTTTTTAAATCCACTACGTTCCCACACAGCACTATGGGATGTCCAAAGGATGTCTGTACGTCCTACAGACATCTTTGGAAAGTCCTTTGTATAAAGTGTGATAAAATGTACTGTGTGTGGGCTATACTTTTTGTATAAATATATATATTATACTTGAAATGACAAAAATATATAGCAACAATGTTATTGTAGAAAGTTTTCAAAAGGGTTTTCAAAACCTTCAAAATCATTTCAATAACCTAGCTTTCACATTTCATGTACAACAATTCTGAAAGAGGATTCTGCGATATGTGAAATCAAATGTTGCAGCAGAAATGTTTCTATATAAAATCTATCACATTTATCTGCATGCAGTATATATAGGCTGCATTCCGAATTCACTGCCAGTACTGAGAAATAATATACATAAGTAAATTACAGCGAATCAATCTATATTTCAATAAACACTATACTATATTCCTTTTTTGTTTACATAAAGAAAATGGTTGGACGGTACTGACTGAAAGTTGCTGAAAGTGACTGAATGTTGGCAGAATCGACAAGCGCGCGATTACAGGAAGCGATATATCGCGCTCCGTCTCGCGCGACCTTGGCGCCGTTCACGTTTTTTCGGGGCACGCACGCGACAGCGGACCAGCTGATCGCTCCTCGCGCGCGGTTTTCACAGTTTACGCGAGTGACGTAATCGAACGGGAGAGCCGGTTCATCACGGTCCATCCTTCTGCACGCTGCAGCACGCTGGATGCCGCGTGCGCGGCGTGTTTCTCGCGCTCGTAGATCGCTGAGAGAGGGAGACTGGTGCATCCCCGCGGCGTGTCACGTCCGAGCGTTGACGTATCGACGGGGAAGTACGGGATCGGTGCTCTACGGGCGTGTGCCAGAGACCGCGTTCGACGGCACGCTACCTCGGGGATGACGTAACCCGACGGAAAAAGACGCGAACGACTCCTCGCACGCTCCGGTGGACTCCGCTTCAAGGTTATGTCCGCCGTTGGAACGAAACCGTCATAGCGGAACGCCCGTGTCGTCGCCGCGTGTGTTGCGCAAATCGTGCATTGTGTCTTCCTAACAAAATCGAGGTACGAGATACGAGAAACGTCACGGCATCGACATTGTTATTTTATACGCGTACCACCTTCCCCTCCTTCCTCTCTCGCGCGTTAAATGAATGTAATTATGCAGATGTAGCGAGAAAGAAAACGCGCAGTTCAAAATTTCGGGATGAGCCGGTCTCTCTTCGTGTTCCGAATTCGTTCGATTGACACTCGTTTTTTTTTTCAGCTCCTCTGGCGCGCGGAGTGCTTCCTGACACAATCTGCACTCAGGTTAACCGTACAGTGGATGTAAGAACCTCTGGAGACGCTAAAGCTCCATTCATGGACCAATTTGTCTAATTAAACTATGGCACATGTCAAATGCAATAGAATTATATATTTATTCGCTTATGTCAATGTTATTTTTATTCTAATGATAAGATAAATTTGAGCTAATAGAAAGCAAGCGATGCGTCATAGTGTTAATCCTGACTGATAAAGCTTTACCGGACATGGTAGCCTACAAGTGTGAATTTTTCCCTTGCCTTCGTAGCTTTTAGAAAAGTTTGTTTTAGATATAATTGTCTGTGATAATATCTTGTATGCCAATTAGAATACAGTTTTTGATAATTAGCTCAAGTGTTACTGTCAATAGTTTCTAGTATCAGTTACGTTTAGTTTTTAAAGAAGCCTGATTGTAATTATCTGTATCTCGTGTGGCAGAATACAGTTCTTAGAATTAGCTGAAGTTTCTAGTCTTACTAGTAGTAGTTTCTAGTATCAGTTACGCATAATTTTTAAAACAGTTGTTTTGACTGTCATTATCTGTATCTCATATGCTAATTAGAGTACATGCATTCTTTAGGATTAGCTGAAGTTTTTAGAAACATCTGTTTAGCTATAATTACGTGTATCTTGTGTGCCAATTAGAATACAGTTCTTCCTAAGAATAACCTAAAGTGTTACTGTAGTTTTTAAAATCAAAAGCATATCAATAAACTAACATCTGATAAACATTTGATAACAGTTTTCTAGTGCTTAATGTCAAGTGTTGTACAAATAAGTTATAAAGTTGGATAATAAAAATCTCAGTTGCTACTAAATATATACAAAAGTTTTTTTTCTTTAGTTAGATTGTAACTTTTTAGATACAAATATCTTTATTTTAAGAGCTGTACGAGAGACAGTGTCGCGGAGAAGCTACGGAATTTGCTTGAGAAAGAGTAGAAAGAAAAGCAAGTGTCAAAATGGTGTTCGAGTCGATTGTCGCGGAGCTCCTCAACAAGGTGATCGGCGAGTACATAGAGAACTTGGATTATACGCAGCTTAAAGTCAGCCTCTGGGGAGGTAGGAATGCCCGCGATAATCCTATCACTCAATATCCATTGGTGGCTTATGTAATGAACCCTTTGTTTTTAGGTGATCTTGTGTTAAATGACTTATTAATAAAAGAGTCTGCGTTAGACGTGTTGGATCTTCCAGTAAGATTGGAATATGGTCGCTTAGGTATAAAAATTAATAATAATCTTAATCTAAAATCTGAATCAAAAAATTGCATTATTTAATTATACAGAGGGTGTCCCAAGTATGCTAAAAAAGATTTTAAATGGTGATTCCTCACACAAATTTAAGACGAAAACTTCATATGACCATATGTCCGAAACGGCTAGTTTCAAAGATAGTTTTTCAAAATTGAAAAAAATTTCAAAAACTGTTTGGACTATTTCGATGTAACTTTGTATGTGTTTGAATGATATGTATTTGAAGCCTCATTTTTTGCTGTTTTTTTTTTAAACAAAATTTTCAATTGTTTTTTTTTCAACTTTGACACCTTGTATCTTTGAAACTAAGCTGTTTCAGACATATGATTATATGAAGTTTTTGTCTTGAATTTGTGTGAGGAATCACATCTTAAAATCTTTTAGCATACTTGGAACTTGGGACACATCCTGTATACATGTTGTAATGGCTAAATTTATGGAATAATGCAAAATATTGATTTGAAATTATAGTATGATATATATATATAGAAGATGACAAAAATTACTACTTTGCAACAAAATGCTTTCAGGGAAATTGATATTAAAGATCCCATTCAAAGATATGTGGAATGGCCAGATAGATGCTATAGTTGAGGAGCTGTTTATATTGGTAGTGCCTACGAGTCAAGTTTCGTATAATGAGGAGAAAGAGACGAAAACGCAGTTGGAAACGAAACAAGCGGAGCTCGCGAGGGTGGAAAAGAGGAAACAATTAGCGGACATAAAATGTAACTGAACATTAACACTTATTTTATAAATTACTAAAGTGAAAATCTAGATTTTTTTACAATTGTGATGATAACGTAGAAAATCATGATTTATATTCAATTTGATAATATTGTTCTTAAATTATTTTAAATAATTGTATTTTTTTACAAAAATATTTTTAATTTTTTACTAAATTGTTTATTATTTTTTAAATAATGAAATTATATATTTACAGGTATATAATATTTAATCTTTTTTTCTCTTTTTAAACACAAAAATTTTTTTATTCTTGCAGCGCAAGAGAAACTAGACGACTCGATGGTCGAGAAACTCGTCGCTCGCATGATCAAGAACATTCATGTGGAAATCAAGAGGATTCACGTGCGGTACGAAGACCATGTCACCTTCAAGGAGCACCCGTTCTCCGTCGGTTTTACCCTGAACACCTTTGTTCTCGAGAGTTGTACAGACTCCTGGGAGACTACTGGTAATTTAAAGGACATGTACGCCATTCCGCAGATCTTCAAACTATGCAATCTGGACGGGCTGGCCGTTTACCTCAATACGAGTGTGGAACAGTACAGCAAGAGCTCGCAGTCCAAGTATTCCACTCTCTTTTGCAGTGGCATCGCAACCATAGATTACACTCCACCGAATTACCAATATCTGTTAGGTCCAATCAACGTCAAATCTAAGCTCAGACTCAATCCTAAGCCTGAGTCCGACGGCAGCAACTACACCATCCCTAAGGTGAGATTATACCCGTCTCTGTTAATCAATTGAATTAATTATTTGAAAAATTGTTGAACTAATTGTAAGTTGGATCATTTTACACTTCGTTTTCCTGTTCGCAGATGTGGCTAGACCTGGAGATGCAAAAATTACGGATCGGTTTAACGAAACGTCAATATCAGACTCTTGTGCGGTTGGGAGAAGGCTTGGATCAAGCGCGGAAAGCCGCGCCGTACCGAAAGTACCGACCGAACTTGACATCGTATCGCGGTCACTACAAGGAGTGGTGGCATTTCGCGTATACCTGCGTCCTCGAGGAGACCGTGCGACGTTGTCGTCGTAACTGGGACTGGAACCACATGAAGCGGCACCGCGACACTTGTCGCATTTATGCCGAGGCCTACCAGATGAAGCTGACGACGAAGAAGCTAGCGAAGGAGATTGAAGAGCAACTAACGAATTGCGAGAAGAACTTGGACATTTTCAACCTGGTTATTATTCGACAGCAGATCGAGATGGAGGTGGAAAGACTGGTGGAACGAGAAAAGAGTCTGAAGGCGAAGCGAGGCTGGTTCGGTTTCCTGTGGACCAGTTCGCAGGTCGAGGAGACGAAGGAACTCAATTCAGCCGCTGCCATCATGCGCAGGTTTGTTGTCAAACACTTCGATAAATCGAGCTTTTAGACACAGTTTTAGTAATTTTTGGATACCTTAGGCCGCGATTAGGTTCGTGCTCTAAATGCTAATGGTGTCATCCTATCTTTATTGTTCATTGGATATAAAACAGGAATAGAATGATGCCAACAGCGCTTCAAACTGCTGAATCAGACCGCGTTAGAGTGTTTTAAAGGTCTTTAAGTAATTAAACAATCTTATAAAATCGATTTTAAGGAGCACAGTATAATTATTACGTTAACGATGATAATATTTAGGTTTGAGGAGGCGATGACACCGCAGGAGAAGGAGAAACTGTATCGGGCAATCGACTATCAAGAGAATAGCGCGCCCGCGCATTATCCAGAAACGTACGAGATGATCGACACGCGTTTTTTTCTGCACGGCCTGCAGATCTCTCTATTAGACACAGACAAGGAGCACCCGTGCGTCCTGGATTTGCAACTGCATGGTGTACGAGCAGGCTTTAAGTCGCGGCCATCCGCGAACGCGATCCTTGTCACCGCCTCTATCAGCGACATGAAACTACTGGGCGCGACGCAGAGCGGTCGCGTGCCCTCGCTCTTCAATCCGGGACACGGTAGCTCCGACAGCGCCCTGCTATCGATCTCCTATGAGAAGAATCCGCTCGACAAGTTGTGCGGCGACCGCGTAGTCGTCAAGTCCCGATCCGTCGATATCATCTACGATGCGCAAACTATTATAGAGCTAGTCAACATGTTTAAGGTACTCCTATTGTCTCCTTAATTCTCGAATGTGCAATGGATTCGTAGAAAGTCTTGAAACGAGTAAAATTTTCTTGTGTTTGAATTAATTAGAACTTTTCACGAATCTGATTATAATTTTTTATCTTTTGTAAATTGTTTGATGTAAATGAATATTTTCAAGGTGCAAAACTCTTCGACGCTGAGTCAGTTGCAAACAGCTGCGGCAGAACAATTAGAGGGCCTAAAGGAAATGTCTGCACTCCGACTGGAATATGCTATTGAGAAACATTCGGTGTTGGATATACAAGTGGATATGCAGGCATCGCAACTTATTATACCGCACGGTGGCCTCTACGAAGATTCAAAAGCGCTGATCGTAGTAAACTTAGGTAGTCTAAAGATGCATTCCCTGGAGAAGGGCAAGAGTGAAATGGCTGGTGCTAGCGTTAAACAGTTAGTTAGCATGGGCAAGAGCGAGGAGGAAGTACTGCTGCATCTGAGGGAGCACAGTTACGACAAATTCGTTTTGAAGATAGTCAACTTTCAGGTAATAATAATTTTAATTTGTAATTGAAATAATATGTAAATTATATGAAAAAATGAGAAAAATTGGAATATATTATAAAATTTATTATAAATATATTATTAGAAAATTTAATAAATGTTATAGAGAAATATATTTTTCTTATATAAGCTATATAAACATCTTTTACGAATGTATATTATACATAACAAAATTGTGATAAAATTTAATTCTGAAAATAATTTCTACAAAATGGTTACATTATTTTATATGTATTTATTTATAATACTCAATAAAATTCTTAAAATTCATTTATTGCTGGTCTCAGGTGTTGGTTTCGCTGCCGAACGAAGAGTGGCGATCAGCCTTGGCAAGTACCGAGAGTTCCCTGACCCTTCTCCATCCAACTACATTGGAAATTCAGTTTCACAAGTGCCTGGTGACGGACGATCCTTTGTTGCCGAAACTACGGCTCCTCGGTCGGCTGCCGTCAGTCGCCGTGAACATAACGGACGTTCGACTGCTGCAGGCTCTCTCGATCGTGCAGAGTATCTCTCTGCCCGAGGAGGAAAAACCCGCGGAATTGCAGCGTGTCTCTCTCTCCAAATCCATCTCGCAGCTATCGCTGAAGGAGATCGGCACCACGATATCCAGCATCGTCGACAAAAGGAAACAGCAGCAGGAAACAGCCGCGCCGATGAAGCAGACCACTGACTTGGAGATGAAATTCGAGATGAAGGAATTTACGCTGTCGGTATCCAGACAAAGTGACGACGCGTCGACATCGGAATTCATCAGGTTCGCGATGCACGTTTCGTGTTTTAGTTTTACTTACAATTCAACCCTAGAGTGCTACTATGGATGCACTTTTCATCCAGAATAGTATTAACATAAGAAAAATATGAGTAGCACACTCTGGGATTAATTTTCGATCAATTTTAACGAGTTCCAACGAATTTACTCGTTTCTTTTAGATTCCAGGTGCTGCAGTTGGAAGCAGAAATGCTGCAACGTACGTATGATCAGGAGGTACACCTGCGACTGGGTGGCGTGCAGATGCGGCAGTTGTATGAAGGTCGAGAGATCTTCATGGTCAACACGCCGATGTCGACCGGCAAGGACGAGTATTTGATCATTGTGCAATATGTGAATGTGAACAAACGTTCGCAGGAGTTCACTACGCGCCACGGTTCCGTCGTGAAGTTGCTACGACTGGAATTCACCTCACTGGATACACTGTTACACCAGGAAGCACTCATTGAGCTGCTACGATTTAGCACGTACATTCAAGATCAAATGAGCTCGCTCGAAGGTGCTCAGAAGAAAGAAGTCGAGCGTTTACGACCGACCCGTTTGACTTCGATTCAGGAGGAGACCTCCGGCTTCCTCAAGGAACAGTTACAGAAACAAAGAAGACCGACCGGACGACGCAGAAGACAAACCGTCGAGTGTATCGATCTAAAGGTGAACGCCAAGATTGGCTCGATCAATCTGAAGATTTCCAGCGCCGCCCGTGACATTACCGCGTTCTACATCAAGGGTATGAGCGCCAGTTTTCTCAGCAAGTCCTCGTACTCGCAAGTGAATGCCGATCTGGCCTCCATCAGCATTAAAGATCTCAATCCTGCCTCTATATACAAGGATATAGTAGCTGTGGAGAGTACCGAGTCTCTGCAGGTAGGTGCTTTCACACACACACTTATTTCACATTTATTTGTTATTTTCAAGGTTGGGTGCTTACACTTAAAAAATAAATAACCTACATTACAATCTTAATTATACTATCTTTGATGTGTCATCTATATAAACAATCCATGAAACAATCATAGAAGATTCAGATTTCATCAGAGATAGTGAAAATCATATTTCATTTTTTTCTGTTTTTACTATTATATATTTTTATTTTAAAGTAATACTAAAACTAAAGTTAGATAAATTAACAATCTTATAACTTAATTACTTTTTTCGTATTCTATTATCCAGTATTATAATAATTTACATTATTTGCATTGCATACACAAAAAGATTTGTGTAAACATAACGTCAACAATACGTAAATAATGTATATAGACGTAATCTTGAAAGAGGTATAACCTGATTACATTTGGTTGTTTCTTAAGAGACAAAATGTTTTACTTTTCGCAGATTCAAGCGGTGATGTATAACATTGAACAATGGGAGATGGACAAGAACAACATGTCCGTCAAGGTGACGATGGGTTGCCATCGCATCGTCTTCCTAAACGCATTCGTCACCAGCGTTATGAATTTCCTGAACAACTTTCAAGCTGCGCTGAAAGCTATCAAAGAGGCGTCGGCGGCAGCAGCGGAAGCCGCAAAGACAAACATTAAAGACGTTCAAGAAAGTGCCTCGCGCATCGAGCTGAGTGTTAGAATCAAGGCGCCCGTCATATATGTGCCGATGAACTCTAAAAACGATCATAGCTTAATGCTGGACATGGGCAATCTCATGGTACAGTATAATGAAGTTGATTTCGATCAGTTTAGCCTCAATTGAAAAATTTAGAAATTTCTCGAAACTAAAAATATATGTATATATAACTCTATTTATCATTCTAATTTCATATACTTTTAATTTTGTTTTTTAACAAGCAAATAATTACAGAGAAAAAAGTTAACAATTTTTATTATTTGAGAATTATAAAAAAATATAAATTTAATTTAAATGTTCAAATTAATTTAAATATAACTTATTTTTATTTAAAAATAATAACATTAATCTATAAAATTCTACGGGCAGATACGTAACGTCTTCAAGAAGCTGGACGTGACGAACGAGGAAACTGGTGAGTGTCCCATAGTAGATGAAATGAAGATCGAGCTGCAAAACTTGAAGTTATCCCGAGTTCGACTCAACATGGTGAAATTCACCAGCGAGAACGAGGTGCTGCTGCTGGAACCGGTGACGTTTACGCTGTTAATGAAGCGTAATCTGTCCACCGCCTGGTTCACTACTATTCCGGACATCGATATGTCTGGTAGATTAAACAAAATCAATCTGTTGTTAAGTAAAGAGGACTACGCTACGATTCTAAAAGTGCTGGAGCAGAATCTGAGTGAGACTTTCGAGGACTCGAAACCAGTTCAGGCCGTGCCATCCATGAAGTCCGAAATCAGCGAAGAGGTGAATGATAGTTATAATAATGTACATAACAATTGAAGGATTTTTTTTACAAAAACTAAATTATTCCAAAAAGTTAAATTTTCAAAAGAAAGCAATAAAAAATCATCAAACTGTTCATTGTTTAAATACAGTCATTTTTCTTTCGACATATAGGTATAAGGACATAGTTTTAGGCTTTGATTAATATTTTGAAGACTCATTAGAAAAATAACAAATCTCTGAACTTGTTTGGTTCTTGCATAAATTTACTATTTATTTATCTTATAATATTTTATATTTATCTTTTTTATAGTATTAATCAAGTTGAAGAAGAAAATATTATTTAAAGTGTAAATAATATTTTCAATTTATTTACAATTTTTGTTTGCTGAGAACAGCAAGCGTTAAACTCTTATATTTCCCACATTTTCTGTTTGATTCTTGCTTGGAAAATTAATCACATAACATTACTGATAGAGAATAATTTGGCATCATATCTCGGATTCTGGATTCATTTGATCATTGTGGGAAACCCTTCAATTATAATTATTAATTAAATGTATATATACCTGACGTTTGCTATGTAATAAGATCCAACCGGCGTACAAGTACGAGATCGACGCATCGCGAGAACCGCCATCAGACACACAGGAACGACCCGCTCACACGTCCGTAAAATTCGAGTTCATCATGGACAGTCTGGTGATCAATCTCTTCACTGGTGGCTCCAAGTTGCTACAGTCGCAGACGTCGCCGCTGCATCTACCCGAGCATGGACTGGCACGCTTCAGTCTCACTCACTTTGCCGTAAAGGGCCGTGTGTTCGCGGACGGTCTGTTAGCCACGTCGATCCTGCTGATGAACTGCACACTGGACGACATGCGACAGAGCCGTGAGGGCTCACTAGTGCGAATCATGGAGAGGACTAGCAGCGTGCCATTGCCAGGAGCGAGCGAGGATTATCTCGACAAAGAGCACGTCAAGTACAACGCCAGGAGTATGCTGGACGTGACAGTGCGCCAGAGTCCGAATGACACGTTCGCCGACGTGCGAGTGTTCTCTTTCAGCATCATCGTGTCCCTCGACTATCTCATGAAGGTCAAGGACTTTTTCGATGTGGATACCGCGAATAAGACGGCTATTACTTCCTCCACGAAAAGCGAATCGATGATGCCAAAGAAAAAGCCGACACAACAGCAAGCTGCTTCGACGCCCAAGATGTTGACTGTGAATCTGCATGTGGAAAAGCCTGATATTATCCTGCTTGAGAATATGGACGACATCAACTCGAACTGCATTGTATTGAATACTGAATTGTTGCTAAAGGTGCGCATCATGGGAGAGCACCAAGTGATCACGGGCTCTATTAAAGATCTCTCGTTGCTGACGGGAATATACAATCCTGCGAAGAGGGCCGACTGGATCTATCAGGTATCAGAAATACATCTTATAATTAAGCATACAACATATATTTTATAAAATGTATATTTATGTATAAATTATAAGATTTGTAATTTTGCACGAATTTTGCACAAAAGATTCTTTGAGACATTTCCTGAATTTATTTTAAATAAAAACTTACAAGATTTACACATAATTTAAGTTTATATATAAACCGTAATAGTATAGTAATTATATTGAATGATTAATTTATTTATATTAATTTTTAAGTAATTAAATCATTATTATCAATAAATTTCTAGAATTCTTTGATTTTACAGTTTTATAATTAAATTAAATAATTCTTTTGTCAAGTCAGTGTCATAAAGTATAATTTATCCCAGTATTTATTACATATTAATTACTATTATTGTTAATTATTATCATAGGTTTTGAGGCCATGCAGCATTAGTGTAGCCGGTTCTACGCCGGAAGGCAAAGGGCTTCATTTAGAGGTCCGTTGCACGGATATACATATGTCTGTTTCTCCAGGTAATTTATATATTATCTAGATAATTTATTGTTATGTTGATTATTAGTTCTTACTTAAATAAAATTTAATAATTCGTAGGTGTGATCGAAATATTGAATAAGGTCATTCATACGGTGACAAAAAAGGAGGAGGAGGACAAGGAAGTCGTTAAGCCCGAGCCTAATTACGAAGGATTGTGGATCGTCACCCCGTTCGAAGATAACAGTTACTGGTTCTTAAAAACAGGTTAATAATAAGCTGTTTATTAATTATTCGTTGCACAAGAAGATATTAGTAATTACTTTTCATTTGCTAAATCGTTGTATCAATTTTGGTTTAGAAGTCGCGATGGAAGCGCTCGAGGAAGTTACATATCCAGACGATGACGTTGTGGCGACCTACAAGCCCGAATTAGCGATCGTCTCGGCGCCTACAATTTTGTTTACCCTAGAGGCGGGTGTCGGCAACAAAACTCTTCCCATGTTGCTGCTTCACGTGGGATTCGAAAGTAGCATTAATGATTGGAGTACAAAATCCGTAAGCTGTTTATGAAAATTCTTTTTTGTTATTCAAGATGTTTACTATCCAGAAAAAGCGAGAAAAACCTAGAATTTTCAGAGAATTTATAATAAGTTTACTAGAATTTTTAATCAAATTCTTGGAAAATTTGGAAATTTTCAGAACATTCTTTTATACAATTTTTTTTATAAACACATTTATTATTTTATTATTTATTATTTTATTTTATTGGTATTATTATCATTAGCTATTATTATTTTTCTTTTACGCTCATTGTGAGTTACTCTTGTTTGCAGATGAGTATAGACTGCTCGATGTCAGTGATCATGGCGTATTATAACAGTCGCCTTGCTCTGTGGGAACCGCTGATCGAGCTGATAGAAAGCTCCGATAGCGGTAAACGCATCTCAACGCCGTGGGAACTGAAAACGAAGGTAACTTTTGCATTCTCTATTATCTCTGCTTAATATTTTATTAATTGATATCATTCTATCATTTATTAGATCCAATTTAACGACATAATGCTAGACTCCAAAGGCGCCAGTGCGATCACCCCGATCTCAGAAAGCGAACCCGAAGAGCTACACCAGTCTACCAAGATGTCTATCGATATCACGTCCTCTGTAAGCAAAGTTTATCAGGATATAAATATCAAATATTGATCGTGGATATTACTTGTGTTTGATCGATTTAAATAATGGGAAATTTTCTATAATTTTATTGTTTGATTGAGACCTATCGCGGCCAACGACATTATTGCGAAATTATATTAAAAAAATACGAGTTTACTTCTTTTTTTGGGATAGGATAATCTGGAGATAACTGTGACGAAGACGTGTTTAGATGTGTTGAAACAACTCGGCCAGTCGTTTTCCTCGGCTATGGAAGGCAGCGGGAAAGGACCTACCAAAAAAATGGCACCGTACATGCTGAAGAATGAGACCGGCCTGCCGATCATACTCAATCTCGAACACAGTCTCTTTAAGGTCCTTATAATGAGGAATTTTTTTGCATTTATCTATTCAATATGTTGTCATGAATTAATTTTTCATAAATTAATATCCGTTGATAAAATAATAATTTCTTTATGTAAAAGGTAATGGTTCTTATAGATTTTCGATGAGGAGGAACGCAATGACAAGATTATGGAAGTGATCCTTGAAACCGGTGCGTCGCTAGAACTCGCGCCGAAGACATCCAAACTGGATGATACGCGTCTTCTTGAGCAATTGAAAGTGGAGACCGTGAAGGACAGGGAAGATACTAAATTTTCCATACGTGTAAGTTATTATATAGATGTAGCAAATGGAATTATTAAGAATGGAACTATTCACGATTCTTTAACGAATCTAAAGTTGCTCATTTCTGATTGATAATATTTCTTGACAAACGAACTGAAAACAGCAAATTTCAAATTACAAATAAGTCAATAAAGGTTCAGTTAGATAGCTAAAGTTTAAGAACTTTTAATGAGGAAACATTGAATTTAAATAAGTCAACAAATCTGTTCGCAATATATTTTAAATATAATTTGACTCGTGTTTTAAATTAATAAGATACATTGATAGGATTAATAGGACTTACTATTTTCACATTATTAATGTAATATAATATGGTGATATTTAACAGTTTACAAATGGTATTCAAAGCAAATTGACAATACCTGTGCTAAGAGCGGATAGGCGATTCTTTTCTATGAAGCACCGAAAGGATGGTTCCGAGGAATGGGGTATTGTGTCGGATGTCATTGTGGAGGAGGGTAGCACGATTGTCACTCTTCGAAGCATTCTTCAGGTAAATAGAGGCGAAGAAATTATTTTATCAGTAACAATGATTAACTTCTTGCGCGTTACATACGATAGGTCCACAATCACTTCGCACAACCGATATCCGTTTATTATATGACGAAACGAGGAAATGAAGTGGAATGTGTGGGTACAGTGGCACCGGCTGAGAAGCTCAATTTACCTTTGGACGCGGTGTATACCCCAACAAATATTTACTGGCTATTTTTCAGCGTCGATGGGTACGTTCGCAGTTTTTTATATTAACAATATTACTTTAACTATTTTACTTCAACTATTGCATGTAGTCATTCAATGTAAATATAAAAGATGAACAAAAAATTAAAATATAACATATTTTTACAAAACATTAACGAAGGAACTTTGAAATACAAAGTTTTCAATGATTAAATATTTTATCAAAATATCTAGTCATAGATATTTTGTTAAAAAAATTCTAATCATTATATAATCTTATTTATTTTAGGTATATGGTGTCGGTCGAGCCATTTGTCTGGAAAGATCTGCAGAAAACTGTTTCTATGACGAAATTATTAAAATGCGAGTCGAGATCCAAGCAGGACACCACAGAACCATTTTATATTCAGGTCAATGTTCTTCCCATATATAATTTTCATATAAAATATATGCACTTAGACGCAGATAGTTTTATCGAATTAGTTAATTAAGTAATTAAATTGACGAATATTATTGAATATTTGGATATTTGTTATACAGGCCGTGGGAGAGATCGAACAGGTGTATTTCGAGAATACCACTCGTCACACTATGGCTAGTACTATCTATAATGTACACCTGTACCCATCTGTGTATCTGAAGAACTTTCTACCGATTGACATCATTATCTGCTTGCCTGGCAATGCTCAGGAAAGCTTGCTTGAAGCAAGTGCCTCCCTACAGCTTCCTACGATTGATCCAGCCAAGTCAAATATAATAATTAAGGTATAAAATACTCGTCAATTAATCAAAATTTAATAATTATATTAAGCACATTATTTTCCAATTTTTATTACATATGATGTGGTTTTTAAACATAAATTTTAAGAGAATACTTATAATAAAAATTTAAGAGAATTTTATAATAAAAAATCTAATATATTAAATATACGAAATATATTTTATGTATTTAAATTTTTATATAATTTTTTTACTTTTATAAAATACTTGTGACTTATTTATTTAAATCGAATGATGTGTTACAGCTACCCAATTACTTGGAGAAAGATTGGTCATGCAAAGGTGAGATTGTAGCAAACCCACCGGAATTCGCTGTCTGGTCATTTGAATCTTTCGACAGCGCGCAGAAAGTGATCCTAGATCTCGGGATGCACTCGTCTCACAAGCACGGTTCGATCATCATGGCGCTGTACTGTCCCTTCTGGATGCTGAACAAGACCGGTTTAATGCTGTCCTATAGAGTACGTTTGCAGCGATAGTTTCGTCGCTTTTGATAACTTCGTCTCTTTGCATACACTCTGCAATTTATTATTAATCTTTTATACCTGAAGAAGTTCTCTCTATAACTCCCAAAGATTTTCTCAACCACGTTTTATAGAGAGCCCCTTTTGCACTACTGAAACATTGTACAATTCTTTATTCATACGCACTTTTCTTACGTCACACATGCTAACGTTTGCTTTTCCGCCCGACTTTCAGCGTTTCTTCTCGTGCCCTCCGTTATCGCAATACTAACCTGCACTGCATCTTGCCTGATTAAACCCTTATATTCAACATACTCCATTATTTTACAGAAATCAAGTAAGGGTGGCAAAGAGCACTCGAGTCCGATCAAGGTAGAGATTTGTTGTTATCATGCCGCATTACTATGCTTCTCACAAATAGCCGTCTTGTATTATAAAGCAAAACTAGCTCTCAGAATTTTGTCTAATTCTATACAATTAGATTATTAATATCAATTGCAAAATAATTTTATGAATAATTATCATACATTACTTAATTGTCTAATCAAATTTTTTGTTGTCGGTTGGACATCGATGATTATCGCTTTATTCGTGAAAATGTACGTGCGAACGTCTTTCAGAAATTCGTTTCCGCTATGAAACCTCACCGGCCACGCGCACAGTACAGGAAGAGGAAAACGCGCGCGGTGACGCATCGCTTTATTTCACTATATTATCGCTGTTATTATCGTGCTTGTGTTCGCAAGACCCTATTATTGTAAAATAACAATCGTCTAATCTGATCATGTCATCGGGACTTAACGTCGCAAAATATGTTAGACTATCATTGTGTTAGTCGTAATGTGTCTCGATCTTTAACAATTACAATATCTTTTTTTTACGAACATAAGTCGCACTTACACGTTAAACATTAGCTACATCATCGTGTATAACTGTGCTTTATCACACATGCTGTTCATTTTCTTTGCCTTTAGTTCCTTCCATTTTCATTTAATTTATATTTAGAATTTCTTTAATTTGTATATTTTTTAATCACTATGTTCTTAAATATGTGAATCTTTCGATCCTCGAGCGTTTTGGTGTTTTTCCTAATTTGCGTTTTTAGATACTAAGCGTAAAAGAAACATCCTGATTGTAACGCAAAATCGACAAAGTTTGTACACTGAGCTAACACTATGGAGGTGTTTTGTTACTTGTTCTTATTAACTGCATGAATACCAGAGGAATTAATTTTTTGATGAACTAACCGAAAAACGAGGTTAATTCATATCGATCGTTCTTTCTAGACAATGGACGATTACCTGAACGTATTGTACCATCCGGAGCATTTCAAGGGACCTATTTTGTTCTCGTTCCGCTCCAAAGCCTTCTTCGGTAAGAAGAAGGCCATGATCAGAGTGGAGGACGGAGAGTGGTCCGATAAATTCTCCATCGACGTCGCGGGTAGCGAGGGTGTGGTGGCCTGCAAATACAATGGAATGATATATCAGGTTCTTATATCATTTTAATATATACACTAATTTAATAATTCTACTAATAATTAACATAAATATATGAAACAATAATTTAAAAAATTTTTATTATATTTATTTTTAATAATTAATAATTTAATGTAATACTTTAATAATAATATTAATAATTAATTTTACAACGATGAGTAAATCACAAGATAGATATATACTGAATGGAAAGAAAATAAGAAAACTTATATATGTATTGATTACATTTAATGAAGAAATAAAGGAAAGAACAAAAGGGAAAACAAAAAATATAAAATATAAATGATAAAACTCTTTTTTTTTTTGTTATAGATCGGGGTGCACAATCAACTGACTTACAACTCATTGACCAAGCAAATTACGTTTACACCCTACTACATACTCATCAATAACGCAGATTTCCTCATAGAATGCCAGGAGGGTGATCGACCGGCCGATCCAATGATCAAAGTATATTAGATATAAACAATTCGATTATTATACTTCAATTATCTTGATGAAATATTGAACTACAATGTCACTTTTGCGTTCCAAGGTGCCTCCTGGTGAATGTGCGGCTCTGTGGCCTCGAACCGAACACGAGAGCAAGACTCTGAAAGCCAAGGTCTCGGGTCAACCAGAGAAAACCGCGGCGTTTATTTATACCGACAGCCACACGACTCTGTTGAAATTGGACAATAAGGTAATTAAAACAAAAAAAGTAACAATTAAGTATAATATATATAATTGAAAAATTCTTTCCTACAAAAACCAAACAAGTCCATTTGTTTAAAAATCTGTATTATGGTACCAAATCATTTTTTATCAGTAATGTGCATTGTAAACAGTTTTATTACGGCAGAAATCAAAAGGGAAAATATAAACAGTAAATATAAAATTTCCTTAAGAATCAAACAAGTCCAGAAGCTCTTTATTCTTTTAAACGAGTTCTCAAAATATTAATCAAAATCTGAAACTTTGTTTTTATATCTATTATATATCCGAAGAAAAATTACCATATTATTACAACGAATGGTTTGAAGATGAGAAATTTTTTGTTTCCTGAAAATTTAACTTGTTTGATTCTTGTAGGAACTTTTCAGTTGATTTATGAAATACCAGAATAAATAACTAAAACAAATAATGAAGTACTCATTTTGCGTTTTATATTTCTAACAAAACTTTTTGCACCATAGTATGGAGGGATCAATATAGACGTGCAAATTAGCGAAGGTGGCGTTTACATTTCCATGTCGGCCTACAGTCCAGGTTACGCGCCAGCATTGATCATTAACCATACACCGCACACCATCAATCTATGGGAAAAAGGTTCGATTAACGTTAGGTATGTTGGGAATACGTCGTAAATATTATTAAACGTAAAGCCACAATGCGGCGAATATATTTATTTAATATAAATTTATCGTACATTGACAGATCCGTGCAATCGTACAACAGGATGTTTTATACCTGGGAAAATCCAGCGGGCCCACGAAAGCTGGTCTGGGAAGATAACAACAGCAAGGAAATCGAGGACAATCTTCGCAAGGTAAAAGAAAAAGATGATGAAAGCAAGAAAAACATTCCTAAAAGTGAAGAATGCAAATAAATGCCGTTCTTGTTTTTTTTCCAGGATAATCTTGGTACCTTTCACCTGCCAGATGTAGACGAGAAATTATTCTACGTTTCGTTCCTGGATGGTACTCAGCGAGTGTTACTGTTCACCATGAATCTGAAGATCGCCGAGGATTGCCAGCTGGCTGGTGATCTTGAAGTGATAGATCAGGAAATCACGTTGAACATTCACGGCATTGGATTTTCCCTCGTGAACAATATCACCAAGTCCGAGTTGTTATACATGTGTATCGCTAGGTGAGAGAATACCGCAGTTTTTTAATATAAAATTTTATTTAAACGTAATTTTTCCAAATTAAAATTACATTTTTAACATAATTTTATATACACAATAAATTTTTATACAGTATAATTAATAATTTTAAATTCAGTATTACTTAACGAAATGATATTTTATTCTCTTTATAATTATTTGAGATTTTATTATAATTCAGCTCTGGAATTATATGGGAGACACGTAAGTCCCTCGGTGGCCGATGGCGAGCGTTAAATGCCAAGGAAGTCAACGCCATCGAGGAAGGATATCAACGATACATTAGAGAATTACAAATCAACAAAGAAGCAGACTACCGGATAATGTTGGAGCCAAAACTAATGGTAAAACAGAAAGATATTTTGCTTAATTAAAGCTTGTGTGCGTGCGTGTGCGTGCGTGTGCGTGCGTGTGCGTGCGTGTGCGTGCGTGTGCGTGCGTGTGCGTGCGTGTGCGTGCGTGTG
>QKQZ01055879.1:0-37032 GCA_003595255.1 Solenopsis fugax | reverse complement strand
TATTAACTTTTTAACTTTTTGTTTAACTTTTAACTTTTTAACTAGTTACTACCCAAGTCTGCTCAAAATTAGGTTTAGTTAAATAGACTTCAGCAGAAACGAAACTATAAATACGAGCATTAAATAATCGTTGCCACATATGTTATCGGGTTTCCGGAAAATAACGAAACAAAAGCCACGCGCTGCGTATGACGGGTAGAGAAAATTTATTTCAACAACATATTAATTAAAGCTTTTTGAATCGTTCAGTTCAACGTTATCAAATCGTATAGGCAAAATATACAGTTGATGTAACGAGGATACTTTTTGAAAACGATGAATAAACGCAATCAAGATAAGGAAAGCGATATGGTAAATATATTGGCTAAAAAATTGCAAACTATATTAAAACGTCAATTTAAAAAAACATGAATTGATTTAAATGTCAATCTATATTAAAAATATTATGCACCATCATTATTTTATTATTCGATATATAGAATGAAGATGATAAGAGATTACAGGAAGAATTGCTACAAGCGGTCGACGTATTAAAAGTAAATAAATTTTGACAATTCTGTGCTACATATTGTACTTAGAAAAAAAAAGAAGAAAATGAGCCATTGAGAAATGGGTTTTAAATTTATTTTTTATTTTTAATAATTAAAAAAAAACCTGTTATCTTCCTCAGAAAGGAACTGGATTTCTTAGCCTAAGCTACATATAATTTTGCCATCAGGGTAAAGATGAGACAGCTATGTTGCTGTCGTTGAACCATCTGAGAATGCTGATACGTACGTCTACAACTTCGATGACTTCCGTTCCGAAACCTCTCAAATACTTGAGGAATTTTTATCAGAGTTTGCGGAGCGCGTATGGAGGGCTCAAGCGGGAAGAGGCAAAGATACGCTTTGCAGAAATCTTGAGTGTACTCGCGCTTGCTGGAGCTACTCCAGAATCCAAGGACTGTCTGGATTTTTGCATCAAAGGAGCTGTGGATAATCCTGGGGAATGGGGCCATGAATACGTGAGGCAACTCGAGATAGAAATCGTCGACGAATGGACGAACGCGCCGATCAAGGAGGAGCGTGAGATCAAGTGAAGTATATTATTTAAGAAGATAATATGGCAATAATATAAATATTTTATAATATCATAGCAATTTGTAGGAATTTACATAATGCTTTGATTTATACGTTCCTAATATTCAGTCATATACAAAGATTGGACAAAATAATGTCATCTAAAAAATATTTGTTTCTTATTAATAAGAAATTAATTCACTATTTGTTTTTAATATAGATTCCAATTCTTGTTCGAATAGTTATAATACCTTACAATATACTTAAATAGTTACTAATGGAATATTGTATTCTTTTAGCATGACATCTTTCAATTGCTTATGTAAGTGAAGTTGGAGGAGGAAATTTATTTCTCTTTCTACTTTCCAAAATTGCTTTCTGTTCTCCAAGACTTCAACATTTTTCCTGGCCAGTGTAATCGTCTGATTTAAATATCATCGATTGTGAGCAGTTTTAAAGAACAGAGTGAGAAACATTTTCTCCTCCGATATCTTTTAAGCATCTTACAGTATCTTTTGAAAGATATTCTGTTAGAAGCATGGCAATATTGCACTGGTGATTATTCAAGCATTATGTATGCATTATTTCAACAAGGATAAAATCTGTATTAAAGACAAATAGTGAATTAATCTCTTATTAATTTAACAAATAACATATTTCCAAGATGTTTACATCATTTTGTTTATCCCCTGTATTTATACCGACATCGAAAGATAGAGAACAATAGAGAACAGTAAAAAGGACTTTAAATAACGGAGTAATTTCTCGTATTAGAAAACGCCTTACACCATTGATCAAGAGCATCCTTGCATTCGACATGAGACACAATGCGAAAATACAAGCGTGCGATTTATGCTTGGAAATTGACGAGTTGAATTTCCTCGCGGAATACCTGGAGCCCTCAAACTTTGCACGAGTGTGCAATTATTTAATAAGTTGCGCGGCCTACAGGTAACGCAACTGAACAATATTGCTGTAATTAAAAGTTCGTTTATTCTACTTTTTAAAATAACAGCGAACCTAATAAATCCTTAAAGATAAATTATCCTGCAATGTCAGGCACAATTGAAACATATATTCTAATGAATAAATATAAACAAAATCTAATCTTTTAAGCTTTGCAATTAAATGTCTACAATACAAATATATTTATTTTTAATAAAATACGTCAAAAGAATTTGTTACATTAGGGATTCTCAAAGGATCGCGAAAAATTTTTTAACGGCAGATAAAAACCGAAATAAATTACCATTATCAAATTTTTATAAATGAAAAAGATTTGTATCGATGTCGACGTCAAAGCTGTCATCAATAGAAATAAACGCATTTTTCATGTCTTTATACCTCACTATGTATTTGAAAAATAGAGTTATAAAAATTATATTCAATAAAAAATTAAAAACAGGAGTAAAAAATGGTATAAGTAAATAATCAATTTACTTCCCTCGTTTTTCCATATCCCCTGAAGCTTGATTGATTGCGGATATTTGCCGTTTTAAAAAATGGGTCGTGAGCCACATAAGTTTGGAAATCTCTGTGCTACGCTATTTAATAAACGGCTTAATCCACTTCGCGTGCTCGCATGGCTGATTTAATACTGTTAAACTATACGTGTTTCTCAGCGAGGATATTGAGAGAAGACAAATATTAGAATTTGCTGCGGAGCAATATCTAAAGTTTAACGAGTACACGAGGGCAATTTTGGTGGCACTGCAACTTGCAAATTCGGAACTTGTTTTCAAGTGCTTCGCTGCTTGCCCGGACTCTTTGACGAGAAACCAACTGGCCTTTATTCTCGCCCGTCTGCAAGTAACTCCTTGCATAATATCTGCATAGCATTTTCATAATAGAGCGACAAGCAAAACAGCACATACAAGTCGATGTTAAAAACTATTCAGAAATGTCATACACTTCACTGACATTCCTACAAGAATAAAATATAAACAATAATAAATAATTAAACTTCAATTTGTAGAAGATAAATAATCTAAATTGAATTGTAAACTATATAGTTATACAATCTAAAAGTATATTTCAGTTTCTCCCTTTTAATTTAATAATAGTTGCATCTTTTGCAATTGCCTTTTACAATAATTTAATACAAATAGATCCAAGTAAAGAAAAGATAAGTACAACACAGTCAATCTTTTGATTTCGGAAATTAAAAGAAATTCGCGCAACTTCACAAAACAAATTCACTAAAATTGAGAACAATTCAATAAAATGTCCTATTTTCTAAATAGGATCAACCTCTGAGAATGGAGTATAATGGAGACGATGCCAAGGATATCGAGGCGATCCTCAGCAATGGCCACGTGAATACCCACTTTCAAATTCTTGCTAGAGAACTTGATATACTTGAGCCAAAGCTTCCAGAAGATATTTACAAAAGCTGGCTCGTGAACGGATTTAGGCAAATGGAGCATGATTCGGCTAGGGCGAATTTAGCGGCGAGCTTCGTTTCTGGTTTCGTGCATGCAGGTTTCGGTCAAGATAAGCTAATGGCAAACACGTCCGACTGTTGGGTGTATAAAAACAAGGTTTAATTCTTCCTTCAATAATTTGCAAAGAATATCTTAACTAATTTTAATTTAAATAATTATATAGTTAACTTTATATCTTAATGGGTTTATAAATAATTATTTTCATCACTTTATTGGACAAAAATCGAGATATATATCTAAATATTAAATATTAAAAATTAAATATTATATAAAATCTAGACATAAAGTCTTTCTTTTTCAGGAACACGGAATGTTATCGGCTACCGCTTCTCTGGGCCTGATACATATGTGGGACGTCGATGGTGGATTAATTCCTATCGACAAGTTAGTAAATAAATTCCAAGTAAGAAAATATCATGTAACATAAATTAATCTTGACTTTTTAAAACATTACTTTGGAAAAAGAAGACATAATAAGACAATAATAAATTATTGATAGAATTGAAGAACAGCTGTCATTAATTTAGCTTATTGATGGCTCTGTTCACCACTTAGATATCTTTACTTAGATACCTTTACACGAACGAAGACTATGTGAAATCTGGCGCCTTGCTAGCGATCGGACTGGTGAATTGCGGAGTTCGTAATGAATGCGATCCGGCTTTAGCGCTTCTCAGCGAGTATGTCAAGTCGAACAGCCAGATCCTTCGCATTGGAGCCATCATGGGATTAGGTCTGGCTTATGCTGGTTCTAGGAGAAAGGACGTCACCGAACTTCTCTCTGAAGCTTTAGCTGATGAGCAGAGTAAGGATTGCTGAAGATGTAATATTATAATCGGTGTATATAATCTTAATTTTTTATTTAAATTAATTTGTTTCGCAAAAAAGCAAAATTAATTCTTCTGCGATGATGAAAAAGATTAGAAACTAATAGCGACATCGATTGAACGCACTAATGTACACCGATGCACACTAAAGCCATCGTATACAAATTAACGTAGATATATATTTAATATAAATATAAATGAGTTAAATCTCAAAACTCATAATATACTTTATAATGCAGTATGGTAAAATGTGTACATAAAAATTCAAGAGATTTGCATGTCATTTTTACACTTATATTAGATCAATACAACAGCTTTAATGTGCACCAGCGCGCATCAATGTAGTCCAATTGAATTCACAAAAAACAAAGAAGAAATAATCTTAAACATTTTTAATTGTATAATTTTTTTCTTATATCATGCTATTATTTTATATTTTAAATCAAAATTCTCTGCTTTAAAAAAAAATCAATTATCACATAACTATATTTTTTTCAGGTGATATTCAAGTGTTATCGCTGATTGCCATCTCCTTGGGCCTTGTGAATGTAGGCTCGGGAGAGTCTGATGTATCTTCAGCTATCCTGTTGAAATTATTGGGATTATCTACGAAGGAACTCGTTATCACGCATTCTAGGTGCCGTATAATTATGTTATCACGTTTATAATATAGAAAATAATTGTTACATATACTTGTTATATGTGACATTTGAATATAATTGTTAGATATACAATATTATAAAGTATATCCCTAAATGTGTGCGATATACATGAATCATTTTTTTTCATACAGATTTTTGGCATTAGCCCTGGGGATGATTTTTATGGGAACCCGGGATGCCATAGAAACGTTATCTACGGCGCTCGAAGCTCTGCCGGAACCATACAACTTTGCTTCGCAAACTATGTTACAAGTAAAACTATTATGATTCTCTCGCTGAAATAATCTCATAAATTTTTTCTCATAATCTAAATGCAAAAGCAACTGTTATAGATTCGCGTAACTTCCTTAAAAAATGTCTCATAAAATTTTATCATTCAAATTTGATAAAAGCGATTCTGTTAGATTTGCGCGTATGCGGGCACCGGTGACGTATTGATAGTACAAGAATTATTAAGAATTTGCTCGGAAGTAATCGAGGAAATAACAAGCACGAAAACAACACCTCAGAATACTCCGGTAGCAAGCTGCTGTGATCAAAGAAGACCACAGAGCAGCACGGCCAAATTAGAAAAGAATAAAAAGAATGATAGCCAAACTGAAGAGTCTGCTAAGTAAGTGTTTCACTGGTAAAAGTAAAGATATAAAATGTATAATAAGATATTAATAAATCATAAATTAAAAATTAATTTTGTTGTTGGATGTAATATTTCCGCACATTTAGTGCTACATAATGAATTTATCGAAAGGCTGATCAATTAACGATATATTATTTAAGGGATATTGGAACCGCGCAAGCTATAGCATCTCTTGGAGTAGGTGTAGTTGGGCTTGGAGAAGGAAAAGAAAACTCGAGAATTTTTGGTCAGGTGAGAAAATAAGTCCACGCGTATCCTCAATGAATCATAATAAATATTTATGGGAGATGCTCTTATTTAGGGCTGGAAGGAGAGCAGAGAAACATTTAAATCTCAATTCACCTTAATTGACATTTATGGGTCCCTATAGTTCATTCATAAGTGCGATTTAATGAGCTCTCTGTCTCTTTCTTTTCGTGATATAAAACTATAAAGAGTGGAGAGTCAGTAAAAAGTTAACTTTAATATCTATTATGAGACTGGCATTTGTGATCCCCTGGATCCTCGCTATGATTACGATGTTTAACAAATGTAGGTCGGAAGATACGGTCCAACACCAGCGCGACGCGCTATGCCCCTCGCGTTGGCCTTATCCTCTCTGTCGAACGCCGACTCAGCGATCTTGGACGTACTGAACAAGTACAGCCACGATCACGATGCCGATGTTGCTCTAAATGCGATTTTCGCCCTCGGTCTGGTAGGCGCCGGAACCAACAATGCACGACTGGCGACGATGTTGAGACAACTGGCGGCTTATTACGCGAAAAATCCGTCTCACCTGTTCCTCGTGCGCATCTCTCAGGGTTTGGTGCACCTGGGCAAGGTAAAGACCTTGATAAAATAAAGCTGATAAAGGCGCCTACAATTGGACAAAGACGCTTACACAAAAAATTAGTATCAAATTAAAATTAATATATTCTGTACACTTATTGTTTCACACATATATAAGCAAGAATATAAAATCTTTTCTTTAAAGAATTTAATAATTTTAAACAAATTTCATTAAAAACTTTCTTTAGACATCAATCTTTTGATTATGTGTTCAATTTTCTTTTTCAGGGCACTTTATCTTTATCGCCTTTGCGGTATGCTTCAAAAGTTTTAGACTACACCGCCCTGGCTGGTCTGATGGTTGTCCTAGTTGCGTGTTTAGATTGCAGAAATCTTATATTATCTCAATCTCACTATTTAATATACTGCTTAGCGATTGCGATGGAACCAAGATGGCTGGTCACTGTGGATGAAAATCTTAAAGTATGCAAAAGGATTATCCAAAAATTAGATATAAGATCTTATAATCCGTTATAAATCTTAATCAATTGTGCGTAAAATATAGATATAAATATATTAAGGGTTTAGAAACGATGTTTTCCCAATTCCCTTTGCAGAACTTGCCAGTGTCGGTGAGAATCGGTCAAGGTGTGGACATTGTAGGGAAAGCAGGTAATCCGAAATCCATTGTCGGTGGTCACGTTCAAACCACACCAGTGTTACTGTGTGCGGGAGAAAAGGCGGAATTAGTGTCGGACCAATATGAGCCGCTCTCCAGTGTGCTGGAGGGTTTCGTGATCCTTCGTGAAAAAGTAATTTCACGTTAGTCTTGAATCCTGCAGTGCTTCTGTCCTCTATGATTTAACGTGTGAATTTTTACAGCAGGCTGCAGCGAATTAGGAAGCTCCCATGTTTGATATCCTGCAGCGATTCTTTTGAACATCAATCTTTCAATTTAGATGGATTGCCTTTGTCAGAAAACGACACTGGTGAACACGCATGAGTAAACGAGAAGTGAAAGGTCTTTATCTACGTAAAACAGAGCAGAGAACAGAAGTTTTGTGCACATAGTCTTCATTATGGGATATAAACTGCTTGCGATGATTAACGCAATAATGGCAGTAACGTCATTAGCTTTTTCGTATGTTTTGCATTTATTTAACTTTAGGGACTAGCGGAAGCAATGTGCTTTATACAACAGAAACATACATTGGTTTGCATTGCACAGTGGGAACAATAACGTTGCGCCATGATCAAGAGTGCCGGTCGTATACAAAATCAATAGAATTCAACGTGAGATTTATTTATAAGGACAAAACAAAAGAAAATTACACGAATGCGTTTTACACAAGTAAGATATTCGAAAGGAAAAAAGGAAAAGAAAGAAATGTTATAGAGGCGTTAACCTCAAACGAAACGCCGAAATAATAAAATAATCGGTTGTATTAGCGATCATGGAGCACGTCGGACTTTTTCCGTGACGAAGCTGTTACCCAGAGCAACACAAAGATTCCAAAGACGCTTGAAAGATCGTCGCTTTAAAAGTATCTAGGACGTGTTGTCTCGGCAGGAATTGTAAGTCTTAAGCGTTCTACCGTAGGTAAAGATAGTCATAAGTTGTCATAAAACACAGTTGTATGTTTATTTCTATCAATGCAGATTAGCTGGGAAGCAGCGCATGGTATAAATTTGTCGAACCAAAGAAGGTTCGTTACATTATTCACACCGTGATAAGAAAAAGTCAAAGCAGATTTATGTAATCTTGGTTTAACTTCCTTTTTATTACTTTTCTATTTCTAAGAATAAGAAAAACTAAGATTTTAAAGTTTACTTTGATGGAAGTGGACATACAATTGCGCCTTCCAGTACTTTACAATCATTTACAACTACGTTTACACTATTGTAGAATGGTCTTTATACAAAGTGTATAGTACGCTTTGTAAGACTAACGATTCCTCTCTTCCTCGCATAAAATGTCCCACGACATTTATTTGTTAGGCACATGACTGAAGGAAAAGGAAGGAGAGACGAAATGTGTGGATAAAACGTAGCTGATTTGATAAAACGTCGCACTCGCGTCGATAGTAAAGTAGTTCGATTCGACTTCGTTCGAACGAAGCGTGTCAATCTTATTGCACGCATGCATATTCGAATACGTAGTAAACTCATCTAGATATAATAATCGTACGGCGTAACAGTCGGAACTTCGATACGTCGTGTGTTTCTCACTTATATATGAAAATTCAACTTTATTCGCATTTGCATAAATCGACTCTATTCAATGGACGCGTGTAGTACGTCCGATATCAGCTTAACTGCTTGATCTATTACCTCGAAATTTTTTAATTCTGTGCAGGACCCAATTTAAGGGTGGAGGACGATCGCTGTGGTAGTTAAAATTAAAGTTTTCGCTTGGTTAGCAATAATTATTGATGAAATTATCACGCTATTCTGAAACATAAAACAACTTTTGAAATACAATGATACGCAATAAATAGTTCATTCATTTCGCACGAAATGCTCATTCTTAAGTCATTAGAAATATTATAAATGTTAGAAATTTTTCATTCGAAAACTAAGTTAAATAAGTGCTTTTAGAAAATTCTAAGAATCGCTACTTCTAATGTAAATTGATAGATTTAAAAATTTGAAAAAATTTGCTTTGTGCCAAACATTGTAAAACATTGCAAAACTTAGACCATAAATTGGATGTAAACCCATATATGGTTAAAATGTGGTACAACATACTTTCCTTGTTATTGCTAAATCCACCACCACGACTATAAATTTGGTCCTGATTTTCTTATTCATACTCTAATGTAGAGTGATCTCAAGTGATTATAGAAGTCTATCGCAATCCGCACCGCAGAGCGTTTCTTCAGTTCAATACGTCAAGGATAATCGAAAGGATAAAGACAAATTGATATCTTTTCACACAAGAACATCGTATTTGCGCGTAAGCTACTTTATAAAATAATCCTTGTCGCAGAGAGTAAGTTAAAAAGTGATAAATCACACGCAAATCGTCCGATTAATTAGTGCAATCGCACCATTCAGCAAGCTGGGCTCACCTACTCTTAACTTTTCATGTTGCACATAGTAAAATATAATAATATTAATAATAGCAGTTAAAAATTAATAATAATGATAAATCCTACATAATAGCGTTTTTTTTCCTTGCATCATAATCTTCCACAAAGTTAATATGTATGTATGCAATTTAGCAAATACGCGGTTATGTACTTTGAAACTTCCTAGCTGCTCCTTCACGCCATTCTTCGACCTATCGATTAACTTCTTATTTACAATAGCAAATTGTATTAAGAGTTTTAATCGCAATCTCTTCTATTTGATTATTTTCTCTCTATACGATAATATCAGCCGTCATTGCGTATTTGTCAACGTGTATGAGTGAAACCGAGTCACCGGTAGAGCTCCGAATGATTGGAACTCGAAAAACGACTACGTCGCTAAACAGATCGGATCATAGATAAAGCTGCCTGTGGATTCGTTGCTGCGAGAAAAAAATTGACGACAAATGGCAGTGCTTCTGCATCATTACATTGTGTGTTTGTGTGCATATGCGTCTGCGTTGCGTGTGCCCCTGTAGTTTAGAGGACTTTTATTTTTGCGCGCACACGCCGCCCCGGCAGATAATTCGCAATAGTTGTCGAACACATTTTTTTTCCCGCGATGCATCTACCCACGCAGTAGGAATGTACGGTCCGTACCGCAGTAACGCAATCGCGACGCGACGCGATGTGTAGTAAGCAAAATGTGCGTGGCATGAATTAAAAGAGACGGGCACGTCTTTTGATTTCATTGCGACGCCACTGTGGCATTCTGTAGAATTCCGCTCGGGAGCATTGTAGAACAGCTTCGAATTCCGCGTCGGAGAGGTGTCGCTAAAAGAGAAAGAGGTTTGGATTTTCATATTATTGTAATTATGATAATTATGATTGTACTAATTAATTTCAATAAATAACACAATGAGGAGAGACAACGGAAAATATTACTCTTAATAATAAGAAATTATTGTATAACAGCACTCTGTATAATTTTGTAACTATAAATGAAGCGATTATTGTTTCGCAGCTAGCAGTCACCTCGAGATTGCAACGATCCACGTCAGCTGGCAGCCTGTAGTTGGTGATGACGAGTAAATGGTAGGGATATAACTTGGGCGGTTCGGTTGGTGCGGCCCCCATGTCCGGCAACGATCTCCTTACGTGATGACCCCCGTGGCTCCCAACAACCGAACCTAAGCCACCCGTATACGTGGTGGACGATGGAATGATTCCACCATCATTCTGCATCACAATCACACAAAATCATGAGTCACACTAGCAATCAAACAGGTGTTAATAGTACGATAATGACATGGACGATGCGAGAAACATGTGAGGGGTTGCATTTGCATTCTCTAAATCCTCAGAAAAGCAAACTGAACTTGAATGAGGGAAGAATCGTCAGATAATTTTTACAGAGTAACCCAATTTTATATTGAACAAATTTGGTAACAAACTTATAAAATGCAACAAGAGTTTTTCATATTGTAATTTCCACTATCATGCATCCCCTAAAAATATTCTGTGTCCACGCATTAAATAGTAAACACATTCTTTACACACTACAAAACTGTTATACTCTCGCGCTGCATATTAATAAAATAATATAATTAAAACAAATATCTCTTAAATACATGTACGAATTCGTATGACTCAATAGATTGTTTCAATAACGATTAATCAATTTCCAAATGCATATCAATTGAAATTTAAAACATTTTCGTTCCTTAAATATTTGGAATACAATGATTTAATCAAAATAAATTGAAAGCGATCATCCTACGTGCGTACACTTCAATATCTTTTCAAAATTTACGCAATATATACAATTTTTGTATTTCTATAAACGATGCTATACAATCATATTTTTTTCAAGTGCAAATAATCTTTCAAGTGCAAATAATGTATATCATACATGCATTTCTTGTAATTAAAAAATGATTTTGATATATATTTCTATTTAAAATAAATATATACAAACATTATAACACATGAAATATTTAAATACTGAAAACAAATACTATTGACAACGACATGTATAATATCAAAAAATCCATTTTCATAAAAAGTGACATCATTCAGTATGATTAATAACAATACATTAATTGCTTATGTGATAAGATCAATTTCTTATATTATTTTCATTATTATTTTCAAAATAATTAAGACTTATTCAAAGTTATATATATAAAATCTTCAATTATATCTGCATTTCTCAAAATTAAAATCTCTCTCAAAATAAATTATATTAAAACACAAAAAAGATAAATAACACATTTTTATCATAAAGCTAAATAATGTAAATCGTATAAAAGTAGCTCGATTAATTAACTTAACTTAATTAAAAGGTGGAGAAATTCTTATGATGAATCGAATGCAACATAGAGCAAATTAAAAGTACAGATGATAAAAAATGCAGAACTCAAAATAATAGCAAAATGTACAGCATGCATGCATAACCAATATAGCATTATATACACAATATCTTACATAATGACGAATAACAAATCAAATATAATCATGTAGATACGTATAAATAATATGCATATACACATCGTAAATTTTTCAAACATACGAACTGTACTATCTTGTTTCTCTAGACGTATGTGTGCATTTAATGCAACACATCTGCAATTATAGAGACGTGCTAAAATGTTAAATAATTACATTTGCATAAACTCCGTTTATTAGAATAATCAAATTGGGCACTACAAAAAAATTCGATAAATTTTTTCCTTAAAATTCAAGAAATTATCTTTAAGCAAATCGAAATAAATAATTATTTAATAATTTATGAAATTAACAATGTTTTAAAACATTTCATTACGATCCATATTAAAATAATTTTTATTAATATAGAAAGATATATTGAAGTGCATTGCTAAAATTGTTCCGATAAATGGAGTTTTATCGTGAGATGCAAAAACAAGCTACAAACCATGCTAATTCGGCGAGAGTAGTATGGGGCTGTGGTACATACCAATGCCCGTCGATCCACATCCGTGATGCTGCCTGTTGATACTAAAATTGGGGAAAAATGTGAAAGAAAACCATATCAAACCATGTTGCACAAACCATTTCCTATGCTAACTACAATCTGTTTTTCGCACCAATCGTGTTTCCTTCTCATTATTTGCCTATGCGCATTAAAATTTATGCATCAAAAAAATGCGCAGAGCAATGCATACGCTTAACTATTCAATTACAAGTAGACGAAGTAATGGCGAAAACACGATTGTTTTATAATTCAGTAACTTTATTGCGAAGTTTCTAAATTTATATTTTGTTTAAAATCTGAAAGTGTTGACTAAAAATTTTAATAATCTCATTATATACATAATTTCTTTACACTTGAGAAGTTTGGATATAATAATAAAATTCTAATTTTTAGCCGAATGCAAAACATACTAATACCGACATCTCTATTTCTGACATTTCCTTTGATATTTCCTGGATCAATATAATAATTTATCTTATCACTTTTTGATTAATTATCTAAGAAAAAATTGTTGTTTAGGCACACCATAGATGATTATCAAGAATTCATAATCAAACAAGTATCACAGTTCTTTAAATAGACAATGTTATATGATGATGTACAACAGGCCAACGTACAATGTATCACAGTGAAATAGCTCGCAGGGATGTTAATAAAGCATGCAAGAACAAGGCAAAATGAAGTGTATAATGAAAATGATAGTGGCAGCGCGACGCGCTCGCAAAATCACCGGCAGTTCCATCACGAACTATGCGTGTAAACTTGAAATTTCGGGAGTCATGCATCTTTTCCCCGGAATATAAACGCTTGTAAAAGTCTTGTTACAAAAATGATCAAAACAGTAATTTCTGAGTCATAAACAATTGATAATTATGTAGCTTTTTGTACAAATTAAATTTTAATTTTAAACAAACTACCAGAATATTAGTTTCAAATTAAAGACCAAGAGATTTAATACAAAAAAACAAAAACACGGCAAATAAAATTTCTGTTGGCAAGATACTGACTCGGAACTACAAAATTCTATTTTGCCAGACGTGCTAAAGACGATTTTAGATCAGCGCTGTTAGTGTAATCTTAGTTCGAAGCCATTAGAAGCCTTCGCTCGATTCACGATAGCACTGCAGGCTCCCCATCTACATATCTAATTCGCGAGCGCGTCAAGCTGGAAAGCGTGATGTAAACTGGTGAGTAGGCCAATGTGTGTGCAGCGGGGACCAGCATTAGTCGGTCCCTCTCGTTTTACTCACTGTCCGACTTGCCAGACGAGAAATCAGTGCTGTGCGTCTTGTCGCCCATCCCGCTGAATGAATAGTCGCCCTAGACGACAGAAAAGCGTTATCTTAGAGAGGCGTGTTCCACTCGTCCGCCGCGGAGTCGACTCTATGTATACTCTTTTCTATATACGTATTATTGCACTATCAGCGCGGTGCACGTCGCATCGCCGACTGTGACTTGCGGTGCAAGACTTACAGGGAGAGCAGACACGGAACCGCCGGTCGAGGAGAAGGTGTGACTTCGCGGTGCCAGACCGTACCCCGGCTTCGGGATGTGCCGAAGGGAGCTCACAACTGGTTTGCAAATCAGTCAATCGACAGATGTTACTGATTAGTTTCAGCAATGGATTTCAATTCGTTCAATCTCCCATACGAATGCCCAACGTTCGCTTGCCAGATTATTTGTTTAACTCTACCCGGAGCCATGTCGCTCCCTCGTGTGTCCCAACCCAAGATCAACTGTCAAGGGATTTCCCTTCTTTACGCCTTAACAATGATATACTTTTGATACTTTGCGTTTTACAATGTTCTTCATGAATCCAAATCGATTTAAAAAGACAGATATCCGTCGATATATACGAGACATATTTTGTTAGATTGCTTAATTTTCTTATTTTTGTATTTTATATACATAATTATCTCTTACATAATTATAACTAAAATAAAATACAACATTATTAGTAAATGTCTAGGAGAAAGGCACGCATCAATTCCTAAATATATCCTGTAAAATCTAATTGTAATTTCATCGTATATAATAGAGGATATCTGTGATAATAATTTTAAAAATATTATCGCACCCCCATCGGCAAACGGCGCTTAAAGATATCGACAGTTTCGAGTGCACAAAGCGTTCACTCTCAATTAAGTAGAGTGTGCGAGGCAATTCGCGATTAAAAAAACAGATACATAAAAAGCCAGCACCTGCGTGTAAGTACAATAGACTCTCTTCTCGTAAGCACACCCGCCGTGATGACAAGTCAAAAGCTTTCCTTTCTTACTGAAAACGCAGACAAAAATATAAATGTGATTCTTCAAAAACAAAACATCGTAATATATTTACATATTATTATCGTATATTTTACAATAAATGAGATGCAGCTGAAATAATAGATACAGGACTACGCTTATCAGAAATTTCAATTCAAGGTGATCGTTATTTCAATGAAAGAGAAATAACTATGAATTATTATTTCTTCATCGACAAGTACATTTTACATGCCTAATTTACACGTGCAATTTGCAACTTAATCATGTAAAAAGAATCAGGTGATATAGTACAGTAACACTAAAATTTTTTCAAAAATATGTAAAAAAACTGAACTGATAAGTCGGGAAGCTTCAAAATGAACGAATAAAACTTAGAAATGGACTTGGTTTGACTTGGGACCAACGGCGGGCGAATTGGAAAGTTTTCGGACTCACCGAATGATAGTGCCTAGTGGCGTTTGGAAGAGTGAAGGCGCGCTGAGTACCAAGGGGTGGATAGTTTCTGGGAGCCGGGGAGCGCGCCGATGACCTCCCAACTGCCGCCCACGCAAACACAACACAAACACAAAAACACAAATAGAGACACAATGATAATAGACGACAAGTAGCATCGTGTGACTAACGTAGATTGCCATGTTCCATGAAATGTAGAACGCTAACTTGGGGTTATTAGCGATTTTGCTAAAGATATATTTTTTCATAATTTTCACAAAGATACGATCAAGAAGACTTGCTAAGCATTTTTCATAACGTAATTACTAAACGCTGCAATAAGCATTAGCTAATGATATAAATCCTATTATTACAGCAATTCATGACAGTAATCTTTGATTGCTTTCTTCAACGACGTTATGTTTTAATTTTTAATTATACAATATTTTAATATTGCATAAAATTGGCTTAGTTAAAAAATGTACCATATTAGCGTTCTAAAATTACTGGTGACTCAACATTGGAAGATACCATGAAGCAAAGTTTTAAATATCTGTCAGAAAGCAAAAATGTGCGGTGCGGAAAAGAAATAATTATCATGCACAATCAAATAAAACGATCGTATTGCCAAATTATCTTCCAATATTGTAAATAAGATTTTAAAAAATATTTAAAAATTAGCTCGTCTTAAAAAAAGCGTTTTAATATTAAAATTTTTCATTAATAATTCAGATGCCAATTATCATAATCAAATCAGAACTTAGCTAGTAGATTTTGCTATATTTTAAGAAAAAAAGTAGAACATTAGGAATAATATAATTCTCCTATTGTAAAGAAATATTGCAAATAATAAATAAAATAAGAAATTAAAAACAGTTATGACAAATGTCTATACATCTTGTAATTTTGAGTGAATGTTAACTTCGCTTAAAAGATAGAATGATTACAATAACGATTCAAATCTTACTGAAGCATACAAAAAAGAGATGAAACATGGTAAATTGATATTTTTCAATCAATTTAAAGTTTAGTTTGAATTCTAAAGGTGCCGCGAAAATGAGAGTGATGTGCATTGGAACAATATGTGTCCGTGTATGATGAATTTCGTGGTCCCAAGTACCATGCAAGATACAGAACAGGAATCAATTACCTCGAGAAATGATTTCCAGGGCTAAAGATTGCAATGGCAATTTAATTACCCAATATTTCGAGGTATCGGTTGATGCACCGTTCGCAGTTTGATGAAAAAAATGGTAAGGCAAGCACATCGAGGTAAGGGACGATAACATGCATAGGCAGAATACATCACCTGTTATATTAATTGGGCGTCCAGTGTGTATGGTTTATTTGGTGCTACACGCCACTTAAAATAAAGTCCTGCTCTCGAGCGTTACATACTGTTATCATCGTTTGTTAATTAGCGTGAAACCCCTCCCATGTCATTTAGCTTATAGTTTGCATTGGTGGAGTCGATCGTGCTCCGTTTCTTTTTTAACGATAAAATGGGACCATTTATGACCTCCCGCTCTGGGAAACCCCGCACTATCGAGACTCACAATGTTCTCTAATCGAGGTTACTTTAAATGGTAAAGAGTGGTATGTTAGTGTCATGTGCGAACGTGTGGACATGTATGAGATGATCGTTACTTATGTTAATGAAACAATTAATGGCGTTGTGTGGCAGATGAAAACTTACCGTTGTAGCTAGGCCCGCTGGATCTGTAGCTGAAGCCATCGTCATCCTCCCAAGGCCGTGCGTGATCAATATTTCGCGAAGGCGCTGTATAAAAAATTTTTCGAATTATTTCTTTTACGTAAATATTAAATATGAAGACTTTCAAGTTTAAGTCTAAGGATATGTCCTTCTCAAGATACCAAATAGAATTAATTAAGCTAGTTAAATAACTGAAGAGTCTTTATCAAAACACTAAAAATACGAAATTAACTTACATGCACCGACGGGACTCTCGTAGCGCAATCGATACGTTGGTTCCCTGGCGGCAGACGGTGTCCTCGAGGCATTTCTAGGATCAACGTTCGCAGCTCTGTGTCTTAAATTCTCCCGATCCTTTTCGCGATCTTGCAGGAATACCTTAGCGATCCCCGTGTCGATCTTGCTCAATTCATCCTGCTCCTTTTTCAATTTCTGCTCCGCCTCTTTGATATATGTTTTGTTATCCACATCATCCTCGTCATCAGATGCAGGTACTCCCTGAATTAGAAACAGCGTTAATTAATCACTGATAATTAGTATCATTAAAAGATTAAGGAAAAAATAATATATTATTTTGAAGATTAAACAATAAAATAATACCTTGTAAGTGTCGGACCATCGTCTACGTCTCTCAGGATCAGTATAGGGATACGGCGGAGCGGGAAAATCGTCTCTCTCAATTGGCGGTTGGGCTCCCGGGGGTGGTTTCATGGCGTCAGGATAATGTGCTAATTCTATTGGCTCCTCGTTATCCATTTGACTTGCCGGCGATTTCGGTCTGGTGTCGCTCAACGCGTCGACCAAAGCTCTCATTCCCGATCTGCTGCTGCGTCCACCGCTGCTTCTTATCGAACGAGATGCTGTACAACGAAACAAATGCGTTCTTAGAGGGTCTAATTGACAAATTAACTCCGGAGAAAAGATAAACTGACAGATTAGACAAACGATATAGAATTAGAGCGAAAGATATTTCTTTCAAATATTTTATAAATTCAATTTAGGAATTAAAGAGATTTTCGAAATGTATGTTCCTGACTCAAAATATTAAATAAATGACTATATCTGACTATCTATTCTCTTACATTATTTCATAATTATATAATTTTATTAGTATTTAATTAAATTGAATATGTATACAGAAAACTTACAGCTAGGTCTATGAAAATGCGGGCTAGTGGGGGGTTTATCGTACGGTTGTATCGGACGTCTCAGATATCCTTGACTGGGCGTTTCAGTCAAGTACGAGTAAGTATAAATCCTAGATACATCTTCCGCCGGTCGTCCATATTCTCGCAGGATCAGGCCGGGGCTTCCAGTTCGCGCGGGATAATACTGAGGCAATCAATATATTTTATCACGCATGCAGTACAGCCTGCATTTTATACATTTAATTATTCAATTATATCAATTATACAAAGTACGTAAGAAATTGGGCAAACGAAATATCCCCTAAGATAATTTAATTTCGCATTCGTTTCTTTTAAAAGGAATTGACATTTTTATATTTGTACTCGAATTATTGACGCACTTTATATAAAAGAAAAACTCGTGCAAGGCGAGCAATGCTCTATCAAGAAACACATTTATATTAAATAAATAGACATATTTGAGAATTTGTAAAATTTTTTAAAATACATTAATTCTTTTCTCCATTTATATTATATTTGCCATCTAAAAAACAATAGACAGTCGTTAACTAAAATAATCGACGATGTAATTATATTTTTGAAATCTTAGAAATTATTTTGTTTCGTTAATAAAATTGTTTTCTATTAGCAGTTAACAATAATATAAACTTTGAATAATGTTCCGATAGTTTTACTTTTTGTCTGACAGATCGATAAAATTGGATCGCAAGTGTTTGACAGAGCAAAAGCACGCGTCGCCGAGAAGAGGTAATGCGAGAAGTGATACCAGAAATACTTGTCGAGAGAGTGCTGTGCTAAGTGACACATGGCATACCTTGCGACTGAGGCTGCTGTAAGGGCTGCACAACGATCCGTTCAGGCTTGGCGTGCGTGACCGCAATGAAAACTATATATAATGACCGTGCGAAAAAAGTAAACAACGATTAAGAAAAGCGATAATAAAAACTTAATCAAAATCAAGTATGATAATATAATTTTTGATGTTTCGCTTGTTTCCTATACATCGAGCCGTGCGAAAGAACGATAAAGTGATAAGCCAGCTAATCTCGGAGGCAAAAATCAAGCTATACACAAAGCTGACAAAATAATTATTTTCTCTTGGATTTAAGGTGTACGTTCTGCTTTATATTGCCACTATAACTATACAGAATACTATAACACATGACATACAAGAATATATATCGAATGACAAAGTGTTTCGTAGAAGAGTTTACAAGAGACTAAAAACATAAAGTGACGTTTCTAATACAGAGAGTCCCATCGTATATTACACATTACGATAACAGAAATCATAAACTTTCAGGAAAACATATGCGAAACACTTCGCTTTTCTTACGATATAATTGCTAAATTCAATTATGCAGACGAATACAATTCAATATATAATGCAACTAAATCAAATAATGCGAGTGCTAAACATAAACAGCAGCATGCATTTCTTTATTTTCTTGTGTAAAATGAATATTGTGATTTTCAACAATACTGACATCAAAATAACGTTATGACTATTGAATCATACGATGTCGAACTCTCGACTCCCTCATTTGGAACTGATTGATATACAATCAGTTTACTATGATTCTCCGATCAAATAAACTTTTTTGTAACGATAGATATTAAATGAGTAATCAAGAACAGTTGCGTTTGAAAAACACTAGTTAGTTCTATACCTTCTCAGGATCAGGAAGAAATCAAAATTAGACACTCGCGATGTATTATTTTAGAACGCTCCGGAACGCGATGCTATTTCCATTCGCCGTTTGAGATGTGAGTGTCGCTTCGGCGATATAATGTATTTCCATCGTTGAACATAGCAAAGAATGTACCATCGTTGCTTAAAATATTATTTTATTTAAATTATCAGCTAATTAAATTATACTTGATATTTTTTCAAGCGCAGTGTTCTTAGTAATTGGTGTAATATCTATTATTATAAAGAATGTAACTGTTTAGAGATGGCTTGTAGGCAATATTGTACACGCATATCAAATAATGCGCTTAATAACACTAGTATAAATTATGCTCTGCGTTAGTTGTAAAATGGCTTGTTTTTGTTATTATGCTACGTTAATATTATATAAATCACAATAATTGTTATAAAATTGTATAAAATGTATACAGCAATTTTTATTCGCGATAAGCGAATCAAATGTAACGAAAATATAATATAAAATAAAACAAAATGCCAATTAATGCTTTTTACACATATTAATTCGACAATCAACTATCATGGTCGCTAATAAACAATAAAATATATTAAGATGCAACAATCGCTTTATCAAAATTTTCATAGTTAAATTAAGAAAAAAAATAAATAAGCTTCTGCAATAGTTTAAATACAGTTATAATACACAAATGTACAGACTAAACACGTCTAGACAATAAGACACCGTGAAGCACAACCGGACTTACCTGCATCTCTGAAGCGCTGCTGGAAATTCGCTCCGATTCTCGATGCTGCGGGGTATGAGCGTCGTGTCCGTTCACGATCCCATTGGGCCCGGTAGGTCCTGGACCGCAGCGTGGATGCCATATGGCGGCACCCTGCAGGTACATTTCCTCCCCATCGCCGAATGGATCACCACATTTCGTGCAGCGCGCACAAGTCGGGTGAAAATGATGGTTGTCGCCAGCCTGCAAGACCTTGCCACTGATGTAACGTTGGCAATAGGCGCACTTTACTCCAAACTGCTTCTGGTAATCCTTCTCGCAGTAAGGCACGCCGTCTCTGTTGAAAAAAAAATTTAATAGCTCGCACATTATTTAAATCTTTTTTATCCATTTTTACGCTGATTTAAAGTTTTAAATTAAAATAAATAAAAGAATTCTAAAAATACCTTTATTAAAGTGCATTTGTTAATTATCTTTATTAAGATTAATAACAATTATTTTAAAAGCTATAAAGTTAATAAAAATTATTTTATTAAAGTACATTTGTCAATTATTTTTTAAAGATATACTTATTTCATTAAAAACTTTATTCTTGAACTTTATTCTGATCAATGACTGTTTAATCTCAAACCCAATGCCTATCTTATAAAAAAGATATATTATTACAATAATGTATTTACAGATGATTAATAAGCTGCGAAGACAGATTTACATAGATCAACGCAAGACTTACTTTCCCATATATTCTCCGTGGAGAACAGTGTCGCAGCTATGACACTTGAAGCACCAGACATGCCATTGACGATCGAGCGCGACCAATGCCTGACCTTCTCTCAATTGGTTTCCACAACCGGCACAAGCACCAGGGTCAGCGTGTCCGCCGCCTTTGGTACCGGCGCTATTGCCGATCGGTGTGGAGGCCTCGCGAACCGGGATACCAACGCATCGATGACACAGCGCTTGACCTACGAACAATGCATAGTTAGTGAAGATTAATGATATCCGGCAATGGATCGCCCGAGACGTTATCATTAACCTTTGCCCTGAGTGACAACTGTTCTATAACGAAATTTGTCATCCAATTTCATTTATCATTGCAATCCTTTCACTTGAGAGAAAATGATTCAAGATCACTCACTTCTAATGTGCTGATTGCATTATAAAACATTCGATAAATTACTGGTTCATTAATAGCAATAATTAAAATACGTAATGGTCTGGAAAAACATGGAATAATTATATCAATATCTTAATTGTTCGAATTGATAAAAATAAAATTTTTGTTTAATAAATTTCCTGTTTCAATTAACATTCCCCAAATTAAATGATAATGAACGAAATTCACTTTCGTTTTCTTAGACTTTCTTGTGACGAAGGACTAGATGTGAAATTCAGTGTAATTTATTCGTAACGTTCAATCGGCCTTAATTTCTTGGAAATGGGTGACATGCACCGTTACAGTGCACGATAAAGTGATGCATGTCATGCCAGATTTTTACCTTTGGCCGCGTAATTGTTACAAGGACGTACATAGTAGACGCACGGCCTTGTAACGGTGGAGTAACGATATGATCAAGTGGCAATTTGCTTTAACAGATTGACTGCCGTGCTAATTGTAAAAGCTGCACCAAAGAGAGACACATCGATTACGCAATAACTTGATACATCGTAATCCACAATTGGCAGAAACTGTTGACGATTTCAATTAATGTCTTCTATGCGTCATTCGGTTTGTTCGGTTTCGTTTCGTATAAGAAACGATGTGTTATGCAAGAAAGCAGTACGCGCGCTAAACAAGGGTGCAGATTAGATATGTCTCAATTTAGTGAACGTGTGAACAATAAATTATTTCATCATGTACCTTGAACAAGAGATACTTTTGTTCCCTGTCCCAGCAACGGTTGCCGGCATCTTTGGCAATGGAAACAGTTTGGGTGGAACGCATGCTTCTCGCCGGCTGTCACCACATCACCCTCCACGTACTCCCCGCAACCGGCACATCGTGTACCCCAGCGCTCCCGATAATCCTGACACAAACAGAATAACAAACTTGAATTTTCCTTTTCTGCCATTCCTTTTCGGTGAAAGGCCATTCTTTTTCGGGTTTCGTTATATTTAAAAAATATCTGAGAGATGTCGAGTAAAATGCGACTCACCTTGGTGCAGTAGTAGGAACCCTCGCGTGCGAAGAAGCCACCCTGCGCCAAACTAGCGTTGCACTGGGCACACTTGAAGCACCCTATGTGAAAGTATTTATCCTGCACCCGCAGTACCTCCCCACTGCACTTCTTCTTACAAGACTGACAAAATGTTTTACCTGAAACAAAAGAACGTTCGCCATTTAAAATGGTGCCCTTTCATTATCATGGATCATTAATTTCCAATATCGTAGTATCCATAACCCGAGAAATGGATGTGGAGATTATTGCAATTGCAAATTTTATCAATATACATTTTGTAATAAAAATTCTATGACGTACGCGATAAAAATTGATAAGACAAAAATTCGCCGGGCAAGAAACGAATTAAATAAAATAATTGTTAACGATGTGAGCTTTTCTCCGCACGTGTACGAGGGGAACACATACTAAAAATAACGGGAAGAAGACATCGTATGAGTCACGCACCTGCTCGGCCGTGCGTGCCGATCATTTGAGATTTCTTTGAGTACGTTTACGCCAACAATGGCGACTCGCATCTCCCACTCACGTGGTCATCGGCTCTCCTCGAAGAGTACGTTAACTTTCAGCGGTTACGTAACGCACCTGTCGCCGGCTGAAAGGGTGCACTACAATACTCGCCTTCAGGAAGAAGATCAGACCGTGTGTCTAATAGCGTTCTCCATTGAAACGGATTAAATTCAGAATAATCCTATTTTCAACGAGTTGATGATCGGATCTAAGCTAGATCTTCGATTGCAATGTTGTATGACGGATTAAAAATAGATCATCTATCATAGACCATGCTGATAACTTAATGGCAATTTCCTGAAGTCATTTTACGGAAAAATAAAAATCTTGATGTCAGAATGTCGAAGTTATAATAGGTTTTTCCTTAATGAGATGCGTTTAAAAAATGATTAACCAAACTATCATTTATTTAATATCTATTACATATTTATATATTATATATTTACTATATTTAACATTTAATATCTATTTATATAATATTTATTTATTATAATATTCTATTTATATATTAAACTAAATAAAAGTTTCTAAAAATTAAATTTGCAATTTTAAATGCGCAAAAGTATATTTTCGTCTTTTCCGTATATTACTTTCGAATGCTTTTTTTTTGCTTATACCAATCAACTAACTAAAGCGATTCTTTTTATTTCTGCATATTCACATATTTATCATAACTCGTGGATTACATTTGTAATACATTGTGCTCGATTTGTACGTGTCGCGAATTAATATTGCGATCGATCGAAACGAACAACGTCGTCGCCCGAAACACGAGCACGATGTGTTTTGACACGAATATACATACGAATAACGTGGATGCATTATTCATTAACCGTTCAATTTCAGATGAAACTTAATCGCACTTCGCGTCTGCACTTAACACGTCTTCCTCATTATATTATCGTTACCGTATTTTTCATCGCTTCATTACGCGAATAATGACGGTCTCGATCAAATACATTGTTAAATGTTAAAGAATCAAATTTTCTTGAGTTAAATAATAATTTGTTATTTTTAACTGCCGTATGCGTTGAAATTTATTATTTTAATACAAAACGTGTAATTAAAAGAACATCTCAACTAATCAGCTCGTTTCTGAGGGTTGAACTTAGTTTTAAAGCAACATCCATATTAACGTATGCATCTAGTAAATAATAAATTTGAGCCAAATTTAATTTCTTATTTCTTCAGTAAATTGTTTAAATTAATTACTGAGTAGAAGCACAAGTGACCTGTAGGAATAATTAAAAATAACTCTCAAATTGAGTATAATTTGACACTAGAAATTTAACACGGTGCAGTTTATTCCGCTAGGCGACGTGAATTGCACGATTGTTCTTGCGGCACAAATTGTAGCGAATTGAGCGTTCTCACTTCCGTCATTCCGCATACGTACATCGCGGAAGTTCGTATGTCACAAAAGTAATTAAATAGAAAGAGAAAAAGCGATCGTGACTCTAGACGAGTTCAGCAGATGAATGAAAATTGCTGGAACAAGTGCTCACCGTGTTCGGTCGTTCGGATCGATGACTCAACTACGAGAAAGCGCGATGAATGTGGCGCCTTTATTGAGTTATCGGTTGTTTTGAACCGCGTTTCACGATAAATTATGGGATATCTGCAGTGCCGTTACGCGCGTGGCCGGACCGCATGAAATGTCAGAGGGGGGTGTGTGCTCCCTCGTGGTACAGTCAATATTTAGAGAGGCAGAACTAATAATCTATCTCCGTTTGCGCGCATGCTGCACCGAATGCATGCAGAGCTAAAAATTTCGCGCAAAGACCTAACGATGTGTGCATAGAAAAATTACACGGGAAGCTACATGTACGGGCTGCATTTCTATATGGTCCCTATTGGCGCGAAGCGGAATTTTTCATTCTGTGAATGTAGAGAGTGCGACGAACTAATTACCCGTCAGTCGCAAATTCCGCGGCGGATGCCGGCGCAGTCGATTTTTATCTACGAGACGTTGAGGGACGACTATCTCCAGAGAAGTGATTACTTATATAGTAAAGCAAACAAAAGCACTGAATAATCAAGCTTCGAATAATTAAGGATGTGTTTTGGTTCTACAATACCAGCTAAAAGTCATCGAAATTTAAAAACTGAAGGTTTCTTAGATTTATTTCTTTTTCCTAATCAATGACAAAAAATTTGATCGTGAATATTCGAATTTTGACTCTAAAACCAGCTGCAAAAAAAAAAACAACGAAAAATTGATACAGCAAAATCTTTATTCTTTTAGTAGCAATTTTTGATTTTTAATTTCAAGAACAAACAAAAAAATAAATAACTTTTAAACAAAAAAGAGAATTATGTTCAAATTTGAATTATGCACACAGATACTCAACATAATAATAAAACAATCTATCAAATTTTTCTTGATTTACTTTGAGATGTAACACATACATCCTTAAATCTTCTGTACGTAAAACACTGCTTTGGATACTTTCAATTAGATTACTTTAATGAAAATGAAAATTTAATTTACTAAATAATTTCAACTGACAATTTAAAAAATAATTTTTTTCCAGACTTTTAAAACTTTTAATGCTTTTGTTACAATTAAATTCTCCTGACGTTTGTTTCGTAAACGGCAAGTCACATACATATCCAGCATAAATTAGAGCGCGAGAAATGTGCTCTCTCGAGCAAACAATTTTACTTCGTGAGAATCCCGCGTGAATTCAATGAAGCGAAAACAAATGTCGGTGCCACCGGATATTTATAAACTGAAAAAGATGAAAACGTGCATGAAATCACAAAGCCGAGAGGAGGTAAAGGCTCGCGTGTCTTTAAAAATATAGGATGACATCACAGCTCTCTTCATACATTTGACGTCATCGGGTCGTCACAGAGAGTTAAAGTCGACGAGCGCGAGTAGAGAATACTCGTTGCACGTAGGCAGCTCGAGTTAAACGCGTCCGCTTCGTGCCGGGATATCTGGATATTGTCGAGGCCCTCAGCTGCAGGAATGACAATTCCGACTCTAGAATCTATCAGACAATGTCCTCATGGCAGCAAGAAATACCAATCTTAGGTAGCGACACGACAGATAAACGAAGAAAATGTAGCAAAAATAATTCCTCGAAATAATTCCTTAAAGATATGATTGTACGCGTTAGACTCAACATTTCCGGCTTAGAACAATACGTGCCGACGCCGCTTTCTCTGCTCCTCGCTACAACGGGAAGGGCTCGAATAGAATCGAATAGAATCACGACGCGAACGTTTAATCGAACGGGGCCACTCGTCCATGAAGTGACACACCCTTGTCTGCACGTCGTATGTCGTTTAATTTACGGCACGCTTCAACTGGGACGAAAAATCTGTTGCCAGAAAAAAAGAAAACGATAGGTCGATAGGCCCAACTCGGACGCGAGCGGGCGATAACGGAATTTATCGTCCTCGCGATTCGCGCGCGGAACACGTCAACGAACCTCATCGCGCGCGATAACAGTGTGTCGATGTCACGTGCAGCACGCTCGGGGGGGAAAAAAAAAGGAAAAGATAATAAAGGTGCACCGTCCAACCGAGTTCTTTAACGGAGAGACTGAGGGGAATTGATAAAAACTTTTCTCAATTTTATCAAACTTTCCCAAATGCTTCAAAGGGAATAATTATAATTAGATTAAAGCGTGAATCACAGATTCTTATGCGAAATGGTCAGATAATTGCGATAGTACATGTGCGAATTACACGCTTGATATGAAGCAGAAACTCTGAGCTCATAACGTATGCGTGCCTTGACCACATTGCTAATTGGTAATTCAATATTGGGATTACTCGCGTTAAAAAGACTGGTTATTCTGTGACACACGGCGTTACTCCGGGCGTGTCACTGAATAACCAGTTTTTACTGTCAAGCTGTCACCTGACAGACGACTGCATTTCTCTTCTACGCGATGACCATCATTTGGCATCACGACTTTTATATCCGCGATACATCCCAGCGATCGAGTCCTCGGATTACGTTCTCGGTGTCTGTCAAGGCAAAATCAACAAAATCGAAATTAATTGAAGAATAAGGTCCCGTCACTTATCGCAACCACTCTACATAGATACCGTGCGGCAACGTGGTATGTTAATATGATTCATAAGTGGTCTAAATAGGATGTGGCAAAGTGGGGTCAAACGCTGCGACCCTGGGCTGCCCTGGTCTCTCTCGTTGCACTCTGGGTCATAAAATCGAATGCTAATCGACCGTGCAATGATTATCTGCCGATCGTATCTAATAGCCTGGCATTTTTCTCTCGTTTTCACTGAGCGGTCAGTCGATGTGGCTGTCATTATAATCTGATCAAGGAAACTTTCACTGTTATTAAAAATTATTTACAACGTCATTTTCTTGTGAGCTCTTTCAGTCCTTTATTTATTAAAAGCGTAAGATAACTACAAAATATTACGTTAATTAATAGAAGAAAATTCAGAAGTAAAATCTTCTTAATGTTAATGTTCATTTAATTGTTGTCATTTATACATTACATTGCATCTCTCCTTTTTTTCTGATTCAAATATTTTTTATTCTGTTCTTGACTTTAAAGTAAATAGAAACAATCGTACAGCATACTTCGTTATATCGTAAGTTCTTAAATTGTATATTAGGCCAAGTTAATTCGTACGAAGGAAAACTTGGAACTCTGACAACACGAAGGAAGTTATAAATCACGCGAAAAATATCTAGGCGTATATCTATAGCTACCAAGAAATGATCTGTATTTGAAAACCTAGTTCTTTCGAAATAAGCGACGAGACAAGACTTGGGTTTATTTACATTAATTTAAACTCGATCTAACTCACTTTCTATCTTTTTTCTAGTTCTAAAAATTAGAAAAAGATTGAAAATAAGTTTTAAACCGAGTTTAAGTTAAAGTTAAGTTACATTGGTGCATTTTTCACTCGTAGACATTGTTAACTGACATGACTATTGTATTTTGAAACTAACGAGCAGTTTTCATTATCTCTCGACGAAGCAAACATTAACGATAACTCGAAAGAACAAAATCGAACTCTGTTCAAGCTGTGTGTATGTACGATAAGTGTATATGTTACTTCATCTAACACTATATATAATTTAAAAATAATGTTCGTGTAGCGTGATATAACGGAAGAACACGTGTTAGGTTTCGCTGAAATTCGCACGAGCATGCACTCAACAGAACATCTGCAGGACTGCTATGTCAGGAGATAAATTATTAACCACTCTCTTATTAAAACCGTTCTAGATTTTGGTTCGTATTACTGCTTTGCTGCAATCTTTTCTGTACTTCTCAAAATTCGAGAAATAAAAATTTAATTCAAGTAAATGTTTAGCTATTCTACTTTTTACTAAAACCATTTTAGATTTTTGTTCATATCACTGCTTTGCCGCAATCTTTTCTGTACTTTTAAAAAACTTCAAGAAACAAATAATTTAATAATTAAATTTATTATTTAAAAAATTAAGTAAAGTGTAGTTTTTCCAACCAATGTAATTATTTAAATCTTGTAAAAAAAGCAATAATTTCTACCTTTCTTTGAATGTCGGTTTTATAAACAGAGAATCATTCGCGAATGAAGCATTGAAATTTTGATTATCATACGCGCTTAAATTCGCTCTAATGAAAAAGTGTTAAGTTGCTGTACTTCAATTATCCCGCGATAATAAACTGATGCAACGCATAAGATCGCGATCAGAATCTGATAAATCTTAGATGTGTTGAACAATCACTTCTTTTTATAAACGTTATACTCAGATAATAATCGTCATTTTTTAAAGCATACCATTCTTTCAAGAATAAAAGTTAAAGATAAAAATACATATACTAGCGTGAATTATCAAACATGGTAACCGTAACGACGCGATAGTTGAGGCTTTTGCGGCTAGCTCTTATCGTCATGGTCATTGTTTCTTGGTATTATTCTAGCTTTTATAAGAAATGTGAACTATTTCAACAATATTTCATGTGCAAACCAATTCAACATTGATAAAAATAATTGCATGCAGTAATAATTTTACGTGAGCAGCACAATTTTACAATACTTTAGATATGTAGATTAATTCAACAACACGTGTCAATAAAAATAATCGTGCTCATTTATAATTTTATGCAGCATATGTTGCAACACGTTACAACATGTAAAATTTAAAAAAGTTTCTTATATTGTAGACGATTCACAGTTTTTATCCAATCGCTCCTTACAGTTCAAGGCTGAATGACGTACAAATGTTGCGTGAATAGCTCGCAGAGACCGATTGATGCAACGTATAGAAATAAATATTTCGGCGCGTGTTCATTGTATGACAATTGATCGATGGCTACTTAATAATACATGAAGTCGGCAATTAGTATCCCACGAGATGTGGAGGTAACTGAATTACGAAATGCTTGTACCACATTCGCGATGCGCGCACGATTTTCATTGTAGTCGATAGTGCGACGAGCGCAATAATTATATACTGCGTAATGTAAAAAAAAAAAAATTCCTCGCGAGCCAACGTTTTACTGTTTGCTTGCTTAACTCAACCGCACATTAACAGTGTTATATCATCGGAAATCGAGCACTTTGCGCTTTTAAACATTTCTCAATGGAACAGCATTCCACAAATAATCATTACAAATTCTCTCGCGGTTTCTTTTTTACTGTAAATTCAACGTAAGTCGCAATACGTTAAATTTAGATTTAAATTTAACATATTTGATCTACATTAATGAGGACGCATCTTGATCATAGAATGTTAACTCTAGCTCTCTACACTTATTTTTGGTTACCTTCCTCCCTACCAATGAGTTTGTGGAACCCTGTAACTTTGACACGCTATATCTTTGAACAGAAAGCATATTTTTTAGTTCATAATATATGAAATCAATACCTCAGAGTCTGATAAAAACGATAAACGATACCCGAATCAAAAATATTTTATTTTCAAGTAATAAAAATTAAAAAAAAATTGTGTTGCAAAAATTCGCAAAAAATGAATATTTTGGATAGTTGAAGTTTTTTTTTAAAGCTCAATCCTACACTGAGAGAAATGTTTGGTAAAATCAATCAAAGTTTGGTTGAAAAGTGATCAAATGCNTGATAGTCACTAAATATATAGTTGTTTTGACCAAACAATTTGTAGCCTTAACCAAATAATTATTTTCATACAACAAATTACAAAAAGTTTTGTTAAATGTAACTAAGTTTTTGGTACCAGTAACTATAAAATTCAATTGATCACTATTCTACCAAACGATTTCTCTCAGTGTAGTCTTCAAATTATATTATCAAAAAGTTACAGCAATGTAGAAAAATCGCATAGGGTACGTCGTGTGAGGAGCTAAGGTTAACAAAGCAGCAGACAATCAAGAAAGTGATTACTCTGCGACACCGTGCCGGTCAATCACACGCAAGTGAGACACAAACGGGATTCCGATTGGCGTTTCTAGCGCGCTAAGGAATGCATTTTCCTCGTCGGAGCATCGGGGCGGTTAAAAATGTCCCCGGCGTGCGGCGCCGCATTCCTCGGATTCGCCCCGTCACGAAAATCGTGACGGAGTTATTTGTGGCCGAGAGGCAGCCGTCGTAATATGCAAATAACGCCGGATCCTCCGGATACCGCGGCCCTTGGTATCACACGAGGTGCTTTCGCATCGTGTAATTTAAGCGTCGAGTCGTGTCGTCGCGATACATTAAACCAGTCGTGAGGCAAGTTGATAAGACGGACGGATGATCGTCGTAAAGTAGCGTGGCGGCGGCGACGGCCGGCGGAACCGATCTCGCATTATCGCGTCGGGTTTCTCTTATCGAGACGAGATTTCGTTTCGGCGGGATGCGTTTCGGCGCGGCTCCAATTTCGCGAGTCGCGAGACAAAGAGCAACATCTACCCAGCAGTCGTAATTATTTCACGTTTAATTAACAGTTTGTTGAGAGTTAATGCGTTCACCGACGCGATAACAGTGCTAATGGATTTCGAAGATTAATGAATACTGATACAATAAATATCTCGATGTACGCTTCATTCAGCATTATCGCGCTCCATGCGGGTTTTGCCCACCAATTTTTCCTATTTATGATACCTATCGTCATTATGCAAACGGGAACAATGAGATAGTGGTGATGGGGAACGATTACCAAATTAAAAGATAACGATATTGTAGGAAATTCAAGAGGCGTTAAGAGCCACTGAACATCGCCGATCCATCTAAACGTCACTGCGGGATCTCCAAAAAATAACGGCAAATAATATTGGCTCGTCATTGGAAGCCAATGCGCTTTTAATTTAGCACTGTCATCGGCGATTACGTAGCTCCGCAAAAGTGGACGTAAAGTAAAAGAGCGATTTGCACGTCGCGCGATGACCGCAAAACAGAAGCGACGACGGGAACGAATCGTCGGTCTTCGGACGGCGGCCAACGTCCAGTCCTTACCTTTTTTCAACGGTTTTTGCTTGTGCTGGTCGGCATCGTCTTTCCTAACTCCCGCTTTGCTTTCACTTGCTATCAAGCTCTCGCTCTTCGACTTCATCGTACCTGCGTTGCGTAACTTTCAGGGACACCAGCCACGCCGGCACACGCACCTCTCTTCTTCTCGCTTATTTTCCTCGCAATGCCGAGATAAGATAGCGCCGAACCGCTCAGACGAATCGGTGCGCGATTCGTCACCGGTCGAGCTTCGGCTCGAAACAGCCGCGAGTCGATTTGTGTCCCTGGTCCAGGCCGCTCAAATGGAATCCGTCAGTGAGCGGAACCGTCGACTGATACCTGTGTCTTGATGAGCCAAACCCGAAGACCTTTAACGTTTTCCGTTTCGGTCGAATATTTTTGTTCGCGACACCCTGTATGTGTCGTTACGAACCAAGCGTCGTGTAATGTTGCATCCTCGATAGATTACCGGGATATCAAATTCGCCGAAGAAGATTACGTTGTTTGCCGAGTGTTGGAGTCGATAATGGCGCAGTTAATTTTTTTTTTTCGGGAGGTGCAAAAATCTCGGCTTGTATTTAACGCACTTGGCATGCACACGGAATTTATACGCCGTAGGAATTTTTCGGACGATTAACCGACCGTTCACCGAGGGCTGACTCGAATTTCGAAGCGTTCGCTCCGAAATGACGAGAAATTGTTGACGTGACACGTGCCGATACGGTCACCGCGACTGCCGATCGTCGACTGCCGACAACTGGCCACCGCCAGTGTGAAGAGATTCATGCCTCGTCGAGTCTCGAGTTCAGATTGTCAACCGGTACAGTCGACGCAGATAACGTTCACTTTCACGGTCGACTCCGCCCTGAAAGCCTAATCCCGCGAGGCGACTTTGCACCTCTTTACTTTACGCTTTGCACTTTGCCGCAATCATTTCTTTTTTTCCGTCTTTTTGCTTCCGGTAATCTGTCCAGTGCTTAATGCATATTTGTGAGCAATGACGTTCGCAGTTGCCTCAGGGGGATTAGAAACATATCCTTATTTAAATTGATATATTAAACTTTTTATTTAGCTCGCAAGCAAACGTAAGTAGGATGTTTAGAAATAAAATTTTCTAGATATTGAAGAGATAAATGAAGTTTCTTGATTCTTGCAAAATTTTTTAGATTTTTTACTCTAAAATTTACTTTCTCTCCTCTCCCCTCCAAAAAAACAGTAATTAATTTAGTATCACATTAAAACCAATATTCTCTTCAACAATCATTGTTTCATATGTAAGCAAGAAATTATATTCTTGCTTATACATGAAATAATGATATAATCTTATTTACATATAATTTAATCTTCTTTAAAAAATTTGATAATCTTAAATTTTAGTAAAACATATTTTTATTTTAATATTATAATAGTCTTCTAAAGTGTATGATTATTTTTATAATAATAATATATAGATATTAAAAATTCTCATTTTTGATTTGAAGATATTTTCTATCCGATACTTTTTCCTCTCAATTCATAAAAATTAATTGAATAAGAATATATTTTTCTTAATTTCTTAATGTATATAAACTATGTCTATTAACACTACGTAATCTCTTTTTAATATTTAACATTTCGAAAATAAGGATAGTTTTAAAACGAATGTTCTTTCTTTCTGAAAATTTGAAGTATTGTATGTATTCAAAATGCAAAAAGCGAAAGATTGAATAATATTAATGATATTCAGATTACACAACTGGAAGTTATATATAAGCATAATTTATAAATGGAATCATTGCATAAGGTTTTAATCCAATTAGCTGGGAAAGTGTCCAGCGCCTGTCACAATTTTATCATCATATACACATGCGGCGCCCTAATTCCGTCAGCTTAAACTAGTTTCACATGTAATAGGATTAAATGATTAACGCTGGAAAATAAGAAATAACGTTGCTCTTCAATTTAACGAAACTGCCTAGTTCTTTAAATTACAATAAATATCTTAACAAATTAAATCGATTATCTTGAAAAATTCCCGAAGCGGCAATAAGCGAACGATTTTCGCACAAATTTCTCGATACAAGAATAAAATTACGGTACAATGTTTCGAGACTCTTAAATTCACAGAAAGAACAAGATATTGCTATTTGTAATTTTATCAAGCTAATCAATGAGTATTATATTGCAACTGTTGTGCAACCTCGGAGTCGCATTACACCTTCCGTAAGTTAATGCACGGCGTGCATCACATGCACCAATAAGCGCCTGAAATATTGATCCAGGATGCATACAAGAAATGAATGCTTTTTCAACTAGATAATCTAATTTCTTCTTCGAGAATCTAAAACAAGATAATTCCAGACTAATGATGACAATCGTTTTTAAATTGCCAAATACATTTCTTAAAAAAGATGAAGAGGCTTGAGCAAGAATTTCATTTCGATTTAAATGATGCCACTCATATATTGTCCTCAATAAATACTATGATAAATAATAGATAAGCTGTGTTGTTTCATTTATGCGTTGCATCTTATTAACATCCATTCTGCGTTACATTGAATATTCATTGAAGAAACTAATTCTAAATAAAATTTTAATTCTTCCTAACATCTAATATTCCTCCAAGACGCAGAGACTTTGTGTTCTACAAGAGATCAAACGTTATCGATCAAAATTGTATTGTGTATTGTAATTGTATTCAGTTGTAATATTTAAGGAAAAACTCCGATCACAATTCTCCAAAAGTAGAATCGTAATTTACGAGAAATTTGCTACGAGTTAGATGTCGCGTCGAAATCGGGCGTTTCCGTCGACGCCAATTAAGGGTCTTCCCCGAAGGGGATTCTCCCTCAAAAGGTGCAGCGTCTATCGTGCAGGGGGATAGACATATCGATCAGCGGCGTTTGCAGTTTTGTGCGAAACGCGCCCGACATTAACGGCATCTCCGAGGGGACCCTCGCCTCGTGTCCGTAAACATGTCAATGGAAACCGAGAGGAGGATCAATATCGCGCGTCGATCGTTGCTCCGAGTTTACGCGCCCCGTCGTTGACTGTTCTATTATGTAAACGCCTCCTTGTGCGTGAAATGGCTGCCTCACGTGTAAAGTCTTCGCCTAAGTTATACATTGCGAGATCGACGTTATACTATATTGCGGATCGGGGTTACGATTCGCAATATAACTGTTGTAATACGATCAACGAACGACCGTCGAAGAAACGAATAATGATCAAATCCATGTGCCGCGCAATCGATTATTGGATACGACAGATTTTTATCGCCGATTACACTAAACAAATTTTAATTAATTTTTATTTCTTAATATAAAATAATAATGGTGTTTTCGGTCTTTTTCATTGGAAAAGGATATTTTTAAAATATTTCATCATCCTTTAGAAACTTCACTTTAAATTTTTTATATAATAACATAAATTAGTATAATGTTGTAATATATAGCCGTACAAAATTTAAATATTCTTTTACAATATGTGAAGATAAACATGATGGTATAGTCTCTTTTATTATTTATGTGCAATTTAAAGTGATATATTGCAGTAATGAAATTTATTATGCATATTTAATGCCAAAAAATTGGTATTGCAATTCTATAAAAAGTTATTGGAAAAAATGAAGAATATAGTGATTGATTTATCAGAAATAAGAATCACTATTCTGTTCAGAAACAGAAATCTTATAAATCAGTATTATCGAAAAATAAATTTGACCAATGTGACTTCAAGGTTATCTGTATGTCTCCTGATGTTTGAACACGTGCAAATGTGTACATTAGCAATAAAAATTGTTATATTTCATGAAATTATGTGAATTATAGATCATCCGGAGTAGGCTTATAATTAGACCATTCAATCATTGCGGAATTGTGAATACGTCTCGCGTAAAGCAGAAGAGACAACGGAAGGTGACGTTCGCGTTGTCTGCGACGACACGCGCGGTGCATCGGTCGCGTGGGTGGGCGGGAGATGCACAATTGCAGCGAGCGAATTACGAGCCCGCTGGCGTCTCGCCGGGGTCGCCGGCTTCTCCGTAGACAACCGGTCCTGCCGTAATTGCGTTCGCGAACAATTCGCGCGATCATACGAGCGAGGGCGAGGGCGCGGATGGACGCGACTCGTTTCATCAGCGTAAGAATGAATCGCGTTGTGTCGACATTAAAAGTAGAAGGAAAATTTTTTCGAAGATGCTATTAAGAATCGAGAGGTTTGGCATTTCAAGAAAAACAATAAACTAGAAAGGGGTTCGATGTTTTTCCCTTACAATTCCTCAGTATTATCCCAGATAAATGAAAACATTGTTTTATATGATGCAACTTAACTCTCTGTGACCTCAATGTTTTTGTTTTTCGCTGCTTTCCTGGTCCAATCAGATCACTGATGCCTGATAGTGTTTTTGAAAGGGTTTTAGGCTCTGAAAAATATCTGAAAAAATTCTGGCGCACTCTTTCAACATTCCAGAATTTACGACTTCACAATTGTTTGACCCGAAACATTTTTCACTTTTTTGTACGTGTCCGAAGTTCGAGACAGAATAATTCAAAATTGAAAATCCGCCTGGAGCCTTTAAATCCCTGGTTGAATCACGGAGGGTTAACAGCAGCGATATATTGCCATTGGTGGAGAATGATCAGGGATTTCGGGGATGCTGAGCGATGGTAAATTAACTGCGGTGCCATTAGCGACGTCTATTCTTCGAGTAATCTCGGCACGTGCCGATATTCACAAATTGTCGAAGGGACATTGCAGTCAGTTGCATTTCTATTGCAACTTGCAACACGCGTTACATGCCTTATTTATAGCACACAAAGCTGGCCGATCGGATCGAAACGAAGACACTTGGAATCGAAGAAGGCCCAAGTGGCGTTCTGCGTCATTCAACTTATAATTATTCATTTTCGATGTTCCAATTAACTGATACACGATAATCTCAATATTTCGGTGGTTATAGCTTGATTAAATGTGTTTTTTGTCAGTCTGATTAAATAATTAACGTACGACTGCTCCGATATTTTATTTACAACAGTTTGTTCAAATGTGCCGTATAATTAAACTTATTTATTTCATTAATGATAATGAAAATGAAAAATATTTAATTATCGAATATCTTAAACTGCATCGTGTCCTTTTCTCATCGCGTTATTCCGCGTTCGCTTCAATGTATGTATTGTTCCAGTAAACGTTTTTGTTAAAAATAGTCTGGATTATATTTAAAAGGTCTGCTCCAGACGGACCTAACATTATGAGGCTAAAACGGGATGTGTGATTCTAGAAATAAAGATAGACAGGAAAAAGAAGATCGAGTAAGGTCAGAATTTCCACGGAAACCTGATCGTCGAGAATGCAACGTGAATGAAGCAGAAACAGAGAGGAGCGAGAGAAGGATCGTTTTCCTCGCGCGTAAGAAGCAGCGGGAAAGGGGGAGAGATGCGGCACTAGAATGGAAGAGAAAAAGGAAAACGAGAACGATCAGGATCGAACGATGCGAAATTCTTCAGACGAGCGCGTCGCGTAAAATGCGATATGCAAAACGAGAAAAAGAGGAC
>QKQZ01055878.1:0-29402 GCA_003595255.1 Solenopsis fugax | reverse complement strand
TATTAAAAAATAATATATTATATTATTGATATACATAATATTGTCGATAAATTTATCTTAATATGAATGCTTTTCAAAATTAACTTTCAATTTAAGCTAATCTTAACGTAACTTTTAATCGAGTTAGATTTTGTTCATGTAACTGTTACCGCAACTAAATTTTATAAATCATTAACTTCAGCTTAATTTAAAAAAATATATTAACTTAACCAATCTTAAATTTATCGATTGATCATTGTATATTTGTAAAAAATTATGTAGGATAGGAAGAAAAGAAATGTTTTTCAAAGAAAATTTAAGTTTATAAAAAAAACTTTTTGGTGGCCGGATATTTTATTTATCAGACAACTTCCATTGGACATTTATTTAGACAACTTCCGTTGCTCTCGCACCTCCTTTGTGAGTCTTAGACAAATACTCGGCGAACTCCTGGTACGGCGCCTTGGCCAGGGCCTGCTCCTTCCACAGGTCGGGCGTCAGGTACGCGTACGTCTTAGCGATCGCAGCATATGTGGCCTTGGCGAAGTTGCCGAGCGTACATGTGGAGCCTCTGGCTGAGGTGTAGCAATCCTCGATACCAGCCATTTGTAGCAGCTTTTTGGGAACCGGAGCAGACACGATGCCGGTACCCCTGGGCGCTGGAATCAGGCGCACCTGCACAGAGCCACATTTACCAGTCACCTTGCATGGCACTGTATGCGGCTTGCCGATCTTGTTGCCCCAGTAACCGCGTCGGACAGGCACAACGGAGAGCTTCGCCAGAATGATGGCGCCGCGAATAGCAGTGGCTACTTCCTTGGAGCATTTCACTCCCAATCCAATGTGGCCATTGCTATCTCCGATGGCGACAAAAGCCTATATAAAAAAGAGGTCTCACTTAAAGTAGCTTGTCACACATGATCTTCTTAACATCAATCATTGTGTCAGATTATTACTGTCCATTTCCACCAATATAGATAATTAACTCTGATCCTTGCTTTACATCTAACGATAAAGATAGAATGACAAAATGCATGCCAACATTTTTATAAGCGTGTTCTGTATACAGGTCTTTATGTTTTCCTAGTTTTAATAATTAGAGTAAGTTAAACCGAGATCAAAATTACTACATTGGTAGAAACAGTAAGTTATTTCTCTCTGCCAACTTTTTAAATTGTAATGTCTAAAGAGACCACTGGTTTACCTTAAAACGCGTGCGTTGACCTGCTCTCGTCTGCTTCTGCACAGGCATGATCTTCAAGACCTCGTCCTTTAGATCCGGTCCAAGAAACCTATCAATGATCTCGAACTCCTTGATGGGTAGAGAGAAGAGATAAATATGCTCAAGGGACATGATCTTGCCATCTCTGACCAAGCGACCCAGTTTGGTAACTGGAACCCATTCCTTGCTATCTTCCTTGCCGCGTCCACGGCCGCGTCCTCTGCCTCTGCCACGTCCTCGGCCTCTCAGACCCCCGCGATCTCCTGCACCGCGAGAGCCAAAACCTCCACGAAAACCACCACGTGTGGCTGGAGCAGCGTCCGCCATTCTGTAAAACGGTAATTATACATAAATATATAATGTTTGTAAATATAAAAATATAAGTACAATATACTGCCCAAAACAATTGAATGAAACAATTCTCTTAACATATTGTTCGTTGAAAGTATTGATTGTTGCTGGGCAAACATTGTTAACTGTACAGTCGCGGAATTATGTTCAATCACATAATAAAATGAATTAGAATTAGATGTAATTACTAATTCTTGGAAATAGACTGAAATATATCTCTGGAATTTTAATACTTGTAGTGGCTAACCTAACAGGCCAACACGTGGCAATTGGCAATGACAATGTACTTCGCGTCGCGGCAAAAATCCTTCGTGTGAGAACATTTTTTTAATGTCTCTTACGACTGAATGAAAAATAAAATCGAACTCCCTTTATTATCGTAACACAGCTAGCTGGAAAATTTCGAGAATATATACTCACGTTGCTCTCTTCCTGCGTAGAATCACTGGTGACACAAGAATAGAAGAAATTTTTTTCTACGCGTGCGCAATAACGCCTAAAGTAGCATATAAACCTTATGGAAATGTGGTATTGTTAGGCCCAACGTAGGAATGAAAAAAGTTAAAGGAAATAGCAATAAAAACTTTTAAGTAAAAATTCGAGTATATTTATATGCGTATATTTTTTAAATATATATTTCGTATAAGTGCTGATTTATATATTACATGAAACGTTTGTCATAAAGAAAACTGCAAAAGATTTAATCAGCGTTTCAATAAACATCATATAAACATAATATATCTTACACGAATATCATATAAATTAATATAACAATAACTTATAATTATACTACATAAAATATATTTAAACATTAATGTGACATAATTAACATGTTAAATATTTTAAACATGCCAAAAAATTGTGCTTTAAATAATTTACATAAACGAATGCTAACGTAAGTAAAATTTTAGAAAAAGAGGTTCTTGCCAAACAATCTTAGTGACAGAACACAATGGTACATACTTGATAAACAAAAAAAATTTTTATAGGCCTCAAAGAGCATTTCAATTAGATACGAGCCTATGTCACGTGACAGCTAATCTGATAATCCGTGTCACGTGGTCTGCGCGCACGTACGCATTCGGACGGAAGTAATTTCACGATCTAGACTCTAAGACCAATGGAAACTCTCGGTAGCTTCGGACAGACGCTGGACGTCATATCCGCTATTTCAAAAAGTGGCGCGTTTTGACATACGACAAAGCGTGAGGCAACATTTACGAAGACTATATCGATTTATGTTGCTTTATTGCTATCGTACACTTAAATAACGCTATAACACTTGCCACAATATATAACATATTGTCAATTATTACGTCCTCGGCAATCACCCACCAACTCTCGAAAAACATCCCGTCTCAATCGCATTATCAACAATATTATGGGACGATCGATGATCAAAGACCTGGGAATATATGTATATATAAATGCTGAAGATACTTCAGCTATTACAGTGGGATCGCGCGTTTTCTGCATATACAATCTTACAAAGTACACGTTAGAAAGGAACTGAAGAAATCACCGAAATCGCGCTACCTATTACCATCTCCCTAGTAGTAAAAAAGGAAAATCCATCATTCACAACGTTAGGTAATGTCGCATCTGAAAACGGGGTCCAAACTGAAGCTTTATTGATCACAATTTAACAATGTTTTACCCTACTCCGTCAACATTGAGGATACTTGTTGATAATAGCGCGGTGAACGTTATCCAGTATCACGGATGTGACTCGTTGAGATTGAGGCTACCTCTTTTTCTTACATGGTACGATCGCGCACCGCGGATAAACGCGCCGCTCTGCCCGCGTTCCTCCTCGATCGGCCTGATGCGATTCCTGAGTTGTAAGAATATTATTGTACTGAGAGTGTGGGAGAGAGGATACATCGGGCACACGGTGATGAGATCACACGTCTCCGAAATGCACATCGGATAATACTTTGGTAATGAACTGGCGGCGAGTAATCGAGACAGCGGTGTTTGTCGGCTTACGAAGCGACGTCCGCGGCTAACAGGATCGATCGTGGGAGGATCATTTCACTGGAATTCCCTATCCGTTATCGAGGCGACGTCAACGGAATATTCAAAGGCGATTTAAGTGTGTATTTGCCGCGACCTGCGAGCCTAACTTCCTCCCTTTAGCGTTAGTCCATCTAGATATCTAATCGTGTCTCTATTGTGCATCGCAAAAGTTGCGCTCGCGAGTTTGCTGTGCTTTCTATCGAGAGAAACTCTTACGCGAAATCGTTTTCTCAATTTCTGCACGTTGAATTAACTCGGCATTAGAATCTTATCGCACGATATATTTTTTACCGTTCCATCTTTAATTATATTTTCGTCAAATAATTTTATTAAATAATTACGAGGAAACGATTTAAGATATCGTGGAATAAGAATTTTACTCGAATTGAGATTTTAGAAAACTATCTCATGCATTTATTTCATTATGTTCGCTCTTATAATCGAAATTTTGAGCCTTTTTTTATTATAATTCCAAATCATATGTTAAAGCTTTTTTTTAAATTTAAAAATAATCTCATAATTCCGTTATTCTTCTATGCATTTCTATACCTCATTTAAATGATGAACTGAATGTTTTTTTTGCTCGTCGAGTTAAAGCAGCAAAATGTAGTAATTGCCCCGGCACGTTTCCTTTCCGAACAGATATAATATGAACGTTTCTCTCGGTTTGCGCGACACGCTACTGTCAGGCGATTACCGGATTAATTACGCCGAATCAACAACGAGCGATCCGTATTTAGGATCTCATATATGGATAATCATATTCCCGTATGGGCGCGAAAGTTTCCTTAATAGCCTGCGGGGATGCCCAGCGAAGAGCATAGTGAGGACCGCCGGCTTTGTCGTTTGTGCCAGACATTCGACTGCCGCCGAACGGCTGTTGGCCGACCACCGATCCAGTAGATTTGTCGTTGACATAAAAATTACCGGCAGTATACTTAAAGTCCTCGAGTGCCTTCTTCGCCCATTGTCTACAATAATATATGGATGTATAAGGAAATAATTTACTTTTATATAATGTCAATGAACGAGTGTAAAAATGTTGAGAATTTAGCGAGTCGTTTGATATAAAAAATATAAATCTTATAACGTACAAAAATGTAAACACATAACTTTAGAGAATTCAATATGCCTTTTAAAATGAAAAGACTATGATTGTGTGACTTTTTTCCCTAAATTCTTTTTACACCCGTTGCCACACGAAATGTCAGCGTAACAACTGGTACGGCTAACTAATCTTACTTACTCATCTTGTGCGAATATTGCGCCTGTTAAGGCATAAGGTGTGGACGTTTCCACCAGTTTTACCGTTTCGTTTAGCTCGGAATCCTTGTAAACATATATCGTCAGTACCGGACCGAATATCTCTTCTGTCATGAGTTTTTCTTTCGGATCTTTGGATTGTACTATTGTCGGTTCGATGAAGTATCCGCATCTGGAAAGAGATTTTAATTTCAAAATGATAAATTCGTTAAAATGAATCCTCGAATTAATGATTATCGCGTATATAAAATACGTACGAATCATCGTAGCCTCCACCGCCGAGAATTTCCATCTTGGGTGATTTTTTCGCGTACTCGATGTAACCGGAAATTCGTTTGAATGCGACGGCGTCTATAACGGCGCCGGTGAATATGGTGAAGTCTCGAACGTCACCGATTGTGAGTTTCTGACGAAGAGCTAAGAGGCCGTCTTTTATCTGAAACAAAAGTTCAAAGAAATTACATGAATGTGCACCCTCGAAGAATTTAACAGAGTGGCATTACCACGCCTGACCCACCTTGCCCCATAGAGACTCCGGCACGTACATTCTACTGCAAGCGGAACACTTTTGTCCGTTGAACTCGAACGCGCTCATTATCGTCGCGTAAATGACCGATTCCACGTCGGCACTCGAGTGGACAAAGTGATAATTCTTGCCGCCGCATTCGCCGATCAGTTTCGGATAATTCTTGTACTTGGAGAGATTCTGACCGATCTGAGCCCACAGACGGTTGAACGTCGGTACTGAGCCGGTGAAGTTGAGCCCGGAGAGATGAGGCGAGGACGTGATGGTATCGCCGAACACGGGTCCTTCACAAGGAACGAAATTCACCACGCCAGGCGGCACTCCGGCTTCTCTGCATATCTTAAAGATCCACCAGTTGGATAATAACGCGGTGTCAGACGGCTTCCAAAGCACGGCGTTACCCTGCAATCGCGGCATGCACGTCGACACGTGCGTTATTATTAGCGCGTTATTTTCACAGTGACGCGAGCCTCGATTGAAGCGGTGTCAGTATGGTTTGCAAATTACAAACCATCAGTGCCGGCGTATAGCTGAGATTACCGCCGATGGCGGTGAAGTTGAAGGGCGACACCGCCGCGACGAAGCCGTCCATGCCGCGATACCTCATCGAGTTGCGGATCTGCTGATTCGGCGAGATTGGCTGATACTTGAGGCTATCCTTCACGAAATACGCATGCATCTTAAAAAAATCAATTAGCTCCGCCGCGCTGTCGATCTCCGCCTGAATCACGGTCTTGCTCTGGCCGAGCATGGTGGCGGCGTTAAGACGTTGCCTGTACTTGGTCGCCATCAGATCTGCTATCCTCAACCACATCTCCAAGCGATTCTCGATCGGAAACTTCTCCCATTCTCGTTGCGCCTTCACCGCAACGTCGATCGCCTTTTTCACGAGCTCCGGCGTCGCCCAGTAATACTTTGCGACCTTCTCTTTGTGATTGTGTGGCTGAAAAATTAGCAATCGTCTTATGCAATGAAGAAGGATAAATCAGCGTAAATAAAAATTGTTCTCCGCGGCTGAAACTGAAGAATAATTATTAGGATGGAGACATACCATGACTTGATATCTGCACAGGTCAGTTTTGATCTCTTCATTTCCGATAACTAACGGCACCTCCTCGCATTCGCCACTCATCTTATCCAAGACCTTCTCCAGCTCCGCTCTCTCCGGGCTGCCCTTCTTGTAGCTGAGAACAGGCTCATTCTCCAACGGGAAGTCCGGCGGGTTCGACACCGGAACTATTGATCCCAAGCATCTACTACCGACTCTGTCGAATAACAAACAATGTCAAGGTGCGAAAAGATTATACTTAACAGATGGAAATCCCGATAGATAAACCAAGATTTATCGGAACTTTTTAAAGAGTCCTCTTAAGAGTCTCGTCTACGATATCATCGTCAAATATTTACTCAAGTACTTTTAAGACTCGAGTTAACAATCTTATCATCGTTAAATATACACTGGAATTTCGAGACGAGCCTCTTGTTTGCTTATCAATGTCGCGTAAGCGAAAGTGTCGTTTATTTGATTGTACAGAAATGTCAGTGACGAAAATCAAACATTTTTGAGGCGAGGAACATTTTTTATGTATCGTATCGTGTATCATGATCCAATTATCGCATACAGATCAACGAGTATTATGGAATTAACGTAATACAGCAAAAGGGCATCGACACACTCGCGTGGACGCATTGCATGGAAGAGGAACGCTGCGATTATAATGTTATATAACGCCTTCTCTCCGCCTGACCTTAATTAGAGCGGTGTTATCGGTACTTAATGTATAGATAATTATGACAAATTACTCGATGTTAATTACTTTATGGCGGGAGAATATCGTTTTTACAATAAATCCACATAATCTCAAATAATATCTCAGATTTATTTCTTTCGATCAAATCATTTTGATTGTTAAGTATTTTCATAGACACGATTATACAATATTATCAGTGCTATTATTATACACATCAATGTGTAAAACTTCTACGAAGAATTTACAATGAATATTAACGTCAGAAGTCATCGCTCGTGATTGAGCATATTTATATGCGTTTTCGTCACAGTAGAAACACCCACGACCGTCTAATTCTGTCCTCTTTGTGAGGTGAGGTGGACCGCTTCTCTATGTTGAAAAGAGAAGAAGAAAAGGAAAAGTGCGGTTGCTGTATCTTCATATAATTGAGAATCGCAAGGATCATTAATCAGTTGTGATGATAAAGGATGCAAATCTGAAGGGACGTAAGTGCACTTTTACACGCATTATCCCTTCCGTTTGTAAAATATTTAGGGCCGTAAGGTATCATCAGGTATCGATAAACGAGCGGAATAATTATGAGAGCAGTGGAACCTCTTAGAATAGCAGCCTTAGTATTTATTAAATGTGAAGGATCCTGAGTTCAAAAATCTCAGTTGGCTCCTGAATTTTTTTGCCGCTTACAAAAGCGAGATAAGATTCATTTATCCTCAGGTAATAAAGAGCCTAGAAAGAGAGTTGAGGTCTTGAGTCCTTTAACACGGATGGGTGTTCAAGAAAAAAAATGAGCGTACCTTAGTCTTACAGTTAGTGGAAAAGACGAAAGTTAGAAGGCCTTAGTTAATTATGTTCGAGCAAGGCCGTCAATGGCCGTCGAGGACGAATGTATTGTCAGACTGGTTGAAACCAGTAAGATATTTAGAACCATTTGACAGGTATTGATAGGCGAGCGGAATAATTCTGAAAGCAGTGAAGTATCTTGAAGTAGCAGTCTGTTAGGCGTGAAGAATGAGATCCTGAGTTCAAATCCCAGTTGGCTTTTCTGTTTTCATCGCTTACACAAAAAGAGCACAAGCGGATGTGTCGATTGGTGTTATTGAACATCATAATTAATCACTGGGAGAGAAGGATCAGGTGATCGATGAACAAGCTCAACTAAAACGGATTAACTCAGCGAAGACACTCATAGTGAAACTTGGAATTCGTTATCCTTAATCTCTCTTATCTTCCATTACATACTCAATATTTTTTTACATATTCATTGAAACATTTTTCTAAATAAAAAAAAGCATTAATTGAAATCGTATATTTTGTTGCATTTATTTGTTCTATTTAAGTAAAAATATGTTTACTTTTAAATAAATAGACATATTATCTTAAGTATACAATTTGTTGCATTTAAATGATTTTAAAAATAAGCTAATAATATTATTAAACTTAAGTAAATTGTTTTCTTAAAATAAAAAATCTGATTGTCTTGAATATAAAAATAAACTTGACTGTAAATAAATAAGTTATTAGGTCCCACCGAGTAAATAATTTTTTTTGTGTCAAGTAAACTTTTTGTAACATTTTTCTTCTCAATGGAAACATTAGCAAAGATAACAAGAAACTGGGAACCTAAACAAATCATTTATGCTTTGAACGTTTAAAAAAACATTTAACTAATATGTTTTTGTGCTGTATAAAAACGGTATTTTAAACGAAAATAAGTAAAAAATAGTGAAAAAATCATTAAAAAAGATGTAAAAAAAACATTTACTAGACGTTTTTACAATGTTTACTAAATAGTTTTGAAAACATATTAAATTTTAAACGTTTATTTTTCAGTTTAAAGCTTAAAATTCATTTTTAACGTTTATTAAATATATTTTAAACCTGTATTACTTGGGAATTCTATTCACGTTGGTGATAGTTTTCCGTGGGATTATGCAGATGAGTGTAGATAAGTTTATTTATAGTTATTGATAGTATTAGTAGCGAATATTGCAATATAGCCTTACCTTTTATCTTTTCTCCTGTTTTTAAATTAGAAAATTATTTTTCAGCCTTACATTTTATTGTTTTCTTATCTAGAAAAAAAAAACTGGCAGGTCTAGAAAAGTATTGTTTTTTTAATCTAAAAAAAATATATATATATATATAAAGTAAGACTGTTGCAAAATTCACTGCAGATCTGTATAGTTTACTGTACGAAACGCAAACTACGGATTTTTAGTACCGGCGGTGTACATAAGGAACATATGACTGCTAATTATTCGGTTTAATCAATGTAATTAAACAGAGATTAAAGAGTTAATTAATCTACACAGGTAGACAGACAACGGTCAGGTCGGAGTGCGTTCATCTACATGCACGATTCTGTATCCCGCCGATTCCGCGAGCCTATTGTGTCGCGTACACGTCGACGCCGTGACGTCGACGTCCGCGAACGTCGTCAGATCCAATTCGACGGGAACATTGGCGACGAGGCCATGCACATGCCTCGCTCGCGACGATCGATGAACTTCCTTTCCGTCCAGGAGGAAGCGGCCGTGAGCGCGAGAGGAGATCGCGGGAATTGGGTTAGCCAAACGGGGGAACGGGCGCGATTTTGCGGTTCGCGATGATCGATATCGTCGTCCGGACACGGTGACGGCGCGGGCAAACCGCTAAGGACGGCACCGGTCGCGGGGTCTACTCACTTTTGGGTATTCGCCAGCAATGCCTGACGGCAAACCAGGCCCAACATCTTCCGGCGGTGAGACGAGGACGGGTGGCGAGAGAGCGAGAGAGATAGAGATAGAGACAGAAGTCGCGGAGACACAGGAAGGGAGAAAGAGATAGAGTGAGACAGAGGTGGGATGACGTCGGCGCGCGCCCTTCGTCACACACGACGACCAGACGACTCGAAGGGCGAACGAGGTGCCCTTCGCGACTCTGACAGGTCACACCGAATGTTCGACGCGACGATTGGAACGATCTCCTTTCACCTCGCGCGCCCAGTACGCCGAATGCGCCAAATTGCCGAAACTACGACGGAACACACGGACGCCCGATGCGAACACCGCGCCGTCGGGCGAACCGCGCTCAGCGCTGCTCCACCGCGACGGGCGGCGGGTTCCCCACCTCTTGTGGGAGCAGGGCCGTACGATCGTCCGAAGCGGNGGTTCCCCACCTCTTGTGGGAGCAGGGCCGTACGATCGTCCGAAGCGGTAGGAGGTGGTGAACGGGTGCGAGCGAAATTCTCACGATGAATTGGAACCTCGTCGCGTCTTCTCGAGAGACGCACTGGTTCGTCCTTCATTGATAAACATTAATTATCAATTATTTACTAGTTTTAATTTATAGTATTTAATTGTTGAGTTGGCAGTAATAAAATCTTCGCGATGAATTATTGCACCTCTCCCTTGAAATAGTGTATATTATTTAAGATCATAAGGCCATTAGGCACACTAAGAAAAAAAATTATTAAATTTTAATAAATATTTCAATAGTTACAATGAAATATTTACTATTATATATAAATAAATATTTATTTAGTACAAAAACCACTAATTTTTTTAACTATAATTTTTTTTTATTGAGTAAATATTTATGTACCGTAAGAAGATATTTCATTGCCACTATTCAAACAAATATTTATTAAAATTTAGTAATTTTTGTCTATCAGAGTATTGGTAAGCGAGCAGAATAATTGTGAGAGCAATGAAACATTTTGAAGTACCATCTTTAGTGGTAGATAGAATTTAGTGGTGGATAGAATCCATCGCTTACAACAGTTTAAATTTAGATATTCAAAGATATAAAAAGATCATTAACTCTTTATACAATTTTTAATTAAAATTCTTTAATCATGTCAATTTGACTTCCCCTCCGTGCATCTCTGTATTTGCTTGCCATGTTAATATCTTCTTTTTTTTTGTAAGTTATAAATAAAAACTTACCCACTTCGTGATACTATACTTTCAAAAAAGGAACTTTTTTAGCTCATTGCATTTTCTTTCGAATGTTTCAGATATAAAAGAAAAAGAATTTTAAGACTCCTAAAGCAAATTATAAAAATATCTTTGAATTGGCTTTACAGAATTCCAATTTTTTTTATGCAATTATAAAAAAATGAATTTTAGAATCCCCTTAAGAGAGTAGTAGTGGAGCTAAACTAAAGATGAGTTACTCGTTCCTACTGTAAAGCATTTCTCGCGACTAGATTGAGCCTAATCAAAATCAATGACGGTCGATCAGATTGCATAACGTGGGCGTTCCTCCCGCACACTTGAGCAGAACAAAGAAGAAGTTCGGCCTCGCTCGGAATCTGAAAGATCCCTCATCTCGACAGATGGAAGTCGGATTTAGGGAATAGATTCAATTCTATTTTCGATATACAAATTACCTTCTCGCTTCCCTCTTGCACACTTTCAGAAAGCGTCTGTCGCCGAGAGCTCATCGAGGGCGTCATACCGCCTGATGTTGAATTGTTAATAATACCTACCGACTCGCATATATGTCGCCGCAAACAACCGTGTCTAAATGCCAAATGTGCCGGGTGTGCATACCGGACGATTGATTATAACGCGAATGCCATGCAATCGAAAAATTTTTGTATCATCCTGACGCACCTTTAAGAATTCGGTACACATGGAACTCCTTCAATGTCAAAACGGAAGGAATGTTAAGGAGATTGAACTTCACGCAGTCTTAACTCCCGGATTTTCGAGAAAAACGCGTGATATAAAATAAAAGTTAAAAAAAAGAATAATATTACACATAATTATTACAAATACAATACAATTAATTCTAGACGCAAAGTCGAGCGAAAATAATATTTTTCTCTATAAAGTTATCAGAATTAACTTACCACAACTACAAATGTTCTTGATTTTAATGATTGAAAACGATTTTTCTCACAATTAATCTCGACTTCTGCGTAAAGAGAAATAAATACATTCCTGAAAAGATTTACACTTTAACAACTAATGATACCGAAAAGGAAGTCGATAAGTCGAACGTTATAGTATGCTTGTAACGGAGATTTCAAATCTTGCATATTTCACATTTGTCGCGCATCGTTACACCTAATCACAAAGAATAGCGCAGACAAGTTATTGAAAAAAATAAGAAAAAAAGAGAGACGAGTCATAAATCTTTAAAAAAGCTCACCTGCGTAGGGAAGGACGGAATGCGTTATGTAAGATGATCCATTTTTAAACAAACATCGTCGTATGTGTGAGCGCGTTGCACGTGCATATTTCGAATTTACAATCTTTTTTTTTTGGAAACTGAGCGTATTTGAATCATTATGTATTCGCTTCTCGTAATACATTCTCGTCTTCTGAAATAATAAAGATGTCCAAGCAGCGAAGAGAAATTCACTTTCTCCGAGAAAAATGGAGAGATAGTCCATCAAAAAAATAAATATTTCAGATTTTTGAAGGACATTTCTAAAATGCAATAGCACTTGAAGTCTTCAATTTTCCTCTTGTTGTAGTTGAAGTTCGCGCAGGAGTTTTGCCCTCTGTTTCTCCAGTTCATCCTCTGAAAGGCCCTCGTGAGGCTCATTATTTTCCGTAACAGAACCTTCACTGTGGATCGAAGGCCGTCTGTGCTTCTCCTCTTTCCGTTTCCTTTCAGGCGACTCCTCAGAGGATGGAAGACCAGAATGAGAACGCTATAAACAAAAAGTATTAGGAGAAATGTAATGAAATTACATTTGTCTTTACGAGAGAACTTTCCGGTGAAGTACTATATCATTAATACATACAGAATGACTGCGGCCTCTCTTCTTCTTGTTCTTCTTTCTCTTGGTTTTTCTCGTTTCCGACTCAGAACTGTCAGACTTGCTAGGAATACTCGGCGAGTGCGACTTATGTCGCTTTCTTCTCAAGCCTTTCTCGCTACCTTCCGATTCCTATCGAGAAAAAACATCAATCCTACCTCTTTCGTGATCGTATATCAGAGATGTGCGACTACTTTCATTGTACTCACGCTGTGCGAACGCGATCGTGATTTGCGCTTCAATTTTTTCGCCTTTTTCTTCTTACTTCTAATATGATGATGACTGCAGCTTTCTTCAAGCTCGTGCTGATACTCCTTGAATATCCGTATTCTTTCGCTTTCTAATGTAATCGCCTTGAAATCTTGCTCCTCTTCGATTTTTGACCTCACGTCTTCCCACGCCATTTGATAATCTACGTTCAATGTCTTGAGCAAATTCTTGAAACCAGTCTCCAACTTTTTGAATTTCCGCGTCTCTTCCTTGACGCGCTCCTTCTCGCGCGCCTCCGCCTTCTCTAACAGCAGATTATACGTTAATTTAACGTTACCTGCATCCAGAGTCGCTGACTTCCGATCCTCGCATACGACCGTGGCAAATTCTTCGAAAGTCGTGTTCACTTGCACCTCAAAGTTTTTGTCTTTGAGTATCTCGCGAATGATCTTCTTCTCATCGTGGAATCGAGATTTCAAATCTTCGACATAGAATTTGAAAAGATCCAGCGGAGTAGAACCCGCTTGCCCTAGCATAGCTGAGAATCGCAAATCAGCAGATAGCATGGGGTACAATTCTACCCAAAGCGACATCGATGTGAGCTTGCCTTGTTCGTGAAGTTCATCGAGTAGATACTGAAATACATAAATTTTTTATTATAAAAAAATCGAATTTTTTCGATCGACTTAATGTAACATAGAATATATATAGCACCGAAACGTCTGATACAAATATAGTTATAATTAATAATGACGTTGAGAATAGCTTGCGATACTCACTATGAAGCCATCCCTATTTTTTCTCTCCTGCCGTTTTCTACGTTTCTTCTCGCACTCTTTTTCTTCTTCCTCGTCCTTTTCCAACTGGCGGATGTGGTTCTCGAACACAATCAGAGCGTCCTCTTTGTCCATTTCCAACAAGTCTGCGTCTTCCGCGAACGCAGGATATTGCAACAGCAATGCCTGTGCCTCCTGCCATGTGGTCCTGTACGTAACTTCCGTCATAGTATCCAGGACTTGTGCTAATCTTTTGGTATTTCTTTTCTTCAATTGTTTCGCCTCTTCCTTCTCGCGTTTCGCCAAATTGAAGATAACATCTTCATAGATATCCCGGCGATCTGAATCCCCGACTGCTCTCCAAACTTCTAAATTCCCGAACATCTCCTCACATTTGTAATATTTAGTCGTGCTTATCATTCTGTCATTTTCTAATAAGAATTGCTCCAAATCCTCCTTAGCTTTTTTCAATCTGTAGAAGACGCAATATTATTATCCAATTCAATCGTACATAAACTTAACGCGATAAATAATTACGATAACTACCTGAGTCTTTCCTGCTCGCGTTCCTCCTTCAGTTTCTGCGTCTTATATGAATGGAAGGCCTGTTTACGTTCATTCAACTTCTTCATCTGCGGATATTTAAGATCATTTTGAATCAGTTTAACCGCTTGTTCCCATGTGGCATTTGATGGCACGTCCCTCTCTCTCAGTAATTCCTTGAATGCCTCGACAGCTTCCTTTTTATCCTTGAACTGCATTTTGGGTTCAGGTGTGCTAGTGCGACTGTCATTGGCCGAACCCATTGCAGAATTACTGTCCTCGTCCGGTTTCGTGGGCGGTGTTGGGATATTAATTGCCGCGAGTGTCGCGGCCATCGCCTGCTCGATAGCTGACTTTCCACCTGACTCTGGTGTGCTGGTCTGCGATATAGTCGCGATATTCGGCGACAAATGTTGCATAGCTACGGGAACCATGTTGCTGGAGACACAGGAAGATCATAAACATATAGATTTTGAAACTAGAAAGAATCTATAATTTCTATATCATTATTTAATTTTACTCACGAATTCGTGGCGTTTGCCACAACAGCCGCGGCAGCCGCTGCAGCTTCCTCTGCTATAATGCGCGCCTTTAGTTCTTCCAACTCCGGCGGTATCGTCCATCTGGACTCCTTGGTATTTACATTATGGTAATACACCTTGCCATTCTCCGACTTATACTCCTTCCAAGGGCACTGTGACAGCAGCAATTCGCTCGGTGTTTTCAGCTCGTCTGGCTTTTCCCATAACGACTGCTTCGTAACACTGTTATAGTAATATGTTCTGCCGTCTGGTGCCTTGTGTTCACTCCAGTCAGTTTTCTTCTCTGCTGTGGAGACAGACATTGCTGAAGTAGCGTCGCTGCTGATAGGAGAAGGAGGTGGGATTCCTGGTGCTGTTATTTGTGGAGATGCAGCTGTAACGTGAAGGGAGCTACTTAAGCAACACAGACTCGTAGAGCAGCGTAGATATTTAGCGATAGATATTAACCTATGACTCCGGCCTCTTGAGGAGGTGCCGCGGTGATAGGAAAGGAAAAACCTGGTGGGGGTATGGAAAACTGAGGTGGCATTATACCCGGAGGACCTGGTGGTAAACTGGGAGGAGGAATAAACGGTGCCGCGGGCATAATAGGTGGCACAAAACTAGATGCGATATTTGGTGTTGGCGGTGGAAATCCTGTTACGGCAGCGGGTGGTGGAATACCATCTTTCGAAGCCTAGTAATATTTACATTGTCAGTCAGAAAGTCAGTAATTTTGAAAAGCGTAACGTAACACGTCTCTCCATGCTATCGGCACGTAGCTGCGCTTCTGTCTTCATTCTTTCGTTTCCATTTACCTCGGGCGTACGGATGAAGAGGTAGAAAGAAATGAAGCGAGAAGTGCCGCTACAAGCCGGCATACTCTAATATATATGATTATTATTATTTAGTATCACACTAATAATGATTGTTATGCATTGCTGCCGCGTATCGCTATATTAAAGGATTATTTCGAAGCGGACAAATTAACTCGCGAACTTAATCTCATGTATCTCGAAGAGAGGTTACCAGTTACGACACTTATAGGTTATAACACTCGATCTACATGCCATTTGTTTAAAAAGATCACCAAGTGGAATTCCGCAAAATACAATTTGCGATCGTTCTATCACAATGCGATCACAACATCGGCAATCAATCTATTGTACGTAAATACTTTGATTTACAACTCATAATCAGAGTGAATCTGAGTTCAATAACCGATTCAAGTTGCTTGCAGCACTTGCAGAGTGTAGTCAACTGTAATATGGTGTAGTACTCAGTAGTACTCACTACAAATTTTTTAGCCACGCCACAACAATGATCAATTGTAGCCATATTGCGTGCTTTGAAGGAGAAATAGGTTTACATCTCCGCTAACTGGAGTTTGAGTCTCGACTAGTGGGGTTTGAGTCTTTGTTAACTGGGATTTGAAAATACAAACATAAATAAGAAAATACAAATATTAATAATGTGTCTAACCAATTAAACAGTAGATAGACCTAAAGCATACGTTTTGCGAATCCACTGGATATTAGCCAAAGGGCTTGAAGGACATGCTTGAGCGATTAAACATTCGGGCATCGACGATGTGAAAAAATACGATTTCAATAATACTAGCTTTGAAAGAGAAATATAACACATAATTTAAAATTACTTCGTCGTTAACAACTTCTGCGATAAACTTTAGCCATTATGAATAGACTGAAGTAGCAAAGAATGTATCGAAGAAAAATACGTGATAGTTTGTCACAAATTTAATAAAATATCGTTTTTGTAAAATTCTTCAATTATAACAATTACATAAATAAATATTCTGATTGTCATAAAAAATCGTCCTGCTTACTATTCTCTGTGAAGATTGTATCTTTAAACGAAAACTCTTTCCACTGTGTTACCGCACGGAGTGCGGAGGTTCAGCAGGCACCAGCGAATTCTCGCTTCGCGTCGGACAGGATTTAACCTGCGATGGAATGAGAAGAATAAACTGAGCGTCTGATAACGAATCTTTATTAGATCTGCACGTACAAGCAGCGGAATTTCAAAGAGGCGCGAAAAAGGAAGCTCGGAGTGAGATAAATTCGCTTCGACTATCAAACCGAAAAAGGCGTCGCTCGCTGTGCAATCTCCCTTTTATAGACAGAGTTCCTTCTAGAAGATTCTCGCCTAAGGGTCACTATCTATTTTGATTTCCAATGTAGCTGTTTACCCGGAGAGAACCTTCTAGAAGGAAATTAACGGAAGGTATACAGCTTCCTTTGTTTTGACGTTTTAAGCGGAGTCAACAGCCCGCTGTTGCCAGGCGCTTTTGTTCAAAGGCGCGCGAGCGAGCGTTAGTCGCAGCCACGTAGAGCGCGACTTTATGTTTTAAATCAGGCGAGCGCGACAGGCGCGCTTCTCGCTCCGCAACACACTGGGTATGCCATTTCCCATAAAAATTTGAATATCTATGATAAAAAGAAATGTTATTTTAATTTAGCAGCAATGATATAAATTCGAATGCAAAGAAGCAATTAGTATGCCAATAAATAAATTATAAATTATAAATTTTGATATAAATTTTGAATTTAGTAATTGTTTGAGAAAGAAGGAATGTTTTATAATGAAAAAGATTTGTGCTAGTTCATTGACATAATTATAATTTTTACTAATCAAGACAATAATAATAACAATCGTCATTACTTGTTTAATGACTGTTCTGTAATTGAAGAATGGTATAAAGGTATTCCTTGTAAAGTCTGAGAGTTGGCGTTGTAAATTCGTACGACGACATAATCGCCAGCCTGTATCTTCCTTGTTGTAATGTAGTGTGGTGCATTTTGAGTAATTGGAATAGCCACAGATGGTATTATAACTCTTACATTACCGTCGTTTCTACCTTGTAACTTTTCATCAGATCTTTTGCTCATCTGTCGATAGAAAATGTATATCACTATAAAATCTATTGTTTTCACATTCTTAAATAGTATTGCCAAAAAATTAATATTTATACTTTATGTTAACGAAAACGTATAATATACGTCTGTACAAAATATAAGATTATAAATTATTTACGAAAGAAAAAAGAAACAAAACGAAGAGACAAATAAAACGGAGAGAGAGTAAAAAGCTATATTTTTGTTGAATTTTTTATATGTAATAATAAAATTACGAAAAAATGCTTACACTCTCCACGAGAACGAGTTGATATTGCCCTATTTGTGCTTTATTTAATTTTTCCACCTCTTTTCTATATAGCTCATTCATGCGATTCACACGATCTATCTTTATATGCGATTCAACATCATCCTTATATCGTCTATGTGCCGCGGTTTTCTGAAAAATAATATTTAATAATATTTATCTACTATAAATATAATTATAAATAAATTATAAATTTTAATAAATTATTTAATTCATTAATTTATTTCTACTTGATATCAATTGTCCGAAAGAAATGTATCAAAATTGTACCTCGCGCATGCTATAAGCGAATAAATATGCACTATTGTATTTAACTTCTTCTATTAGCGACAATGTATCTTGAAACTGTTCCTCGGTCTCGCCGCAGAACCCGGCGATGAAGTCGCTGGAAAAGTTTATATTTGGAAGAATATCACGTATATGATACACCAAGTCTAAATACGCTTCTCTGGTGTATCCTCTTCGCATTCTCTCCAGAACTATAGAGTTGCCGCTTTGAGCAGGTAAGTGAATCTGCTTACATATGTTCGGTCTTTCGGCTATCAGATGCAACACCTCATCGGGAAAATCCTTAGGATGAGGCGACGTAAATCTGGAGATTAGTATTAATATATTAGACATATATTAATATCCAAAATTAATGAGAGAATTAATATTGATTTATAGATTTATTCCTATTATGAGCATAATGTATATATTATATATACCTTATTCTTATTTCTGGATTAATCAAGGATACTTTGTCCAAAAGATCGCTAAACCTTAAACCGCCCTTCTTATCCTTGTAAACTGTTTTAAAACCTTTAGCGAGGTGAGTCTTTGTGTTATCTGATAAAACGAATTCCGATTTCGATAAATCTCTGTAACTATTGACGTTTTGTCCGAGCAGAGTTATTTCCTTTACGCCTTGATCCGATAACTGCCGGACTTCTTCAAGTATGCTTGTAATCGGTCGGGATCTCTCTCTCCCTCTTGTAAACGGTACAATACAGTAAGTGCACATGTTATCGCAACCTCTCATTATAGAACTGCAAATTATATACATAACTTCATAAAAATAAAAAGCTAAAATTAGACACGTATATTTAAATTAAGTATTATATATAAACATGTAAGTCAAAACGTGAAATTTTAAGTACAGCAAGTGTAATAGAACAAAGAATAGATCTAATAATACATATCTATTGTATATTTAAATATGTATATACGTTACACATATGCTCCAGTAGAATCCTGGTTAAGTCTAACTGGCGTGACATCTGCGTACGTTTCATCAAATGATAATACAACATTAACAGCCGTTTCATTGTCCGTTACTGCCAGTAGTCTTGGTAAATCCTTATAACTATCAGGACCCGCTATTACATCTACAAGCTTTCCCTTGTCTAATATTTTAGTTTTTAAGCGTTCTGCCATGCATCCTATTGCAAACATTTATTCTTTATATAAGTCAAGAACTTGAAGAGCTTTTTGATGCTACTGTCAAATATTAATTAGGCTTACCTAAGAGACCAATCTTCATAGACCTTCCTGTTATCCTCTTTATCCTGTTCCTCACACCGTTTAAATTCTCCAATTTATTCCATATCTTCTGCTCGGCGTTGTCCCTGATGGCACAGGTGACGAGCAATACAATATCAGCATCCTCCAAATATTGTGTGTGCTTGTAGCCATGTGATTTCAATACTGACCATATTATATCAGCATCATTCTCATTCATTTGGCAACCATAAATTTTAAAGTATACTAGCATAAATGAAGAAAGTAAAAGTAGTAATTTTAAAGCATAAAAACAAACAATAAATCTTATGGATAGTTAAGAAACCTTTTTGATTATCGCCATGAATGTTTTGTACATATGGAACAGGTTCTTCACTGGGAATATCGATAATGGATGGACTCAAGAAGTCCCTCAAGGATGGTCCATCTTTAATATTCCTTATTGGTTTCTGATCTATAATGGTTTGCTTAGCTGTGCTCGCATTAATCATAGACACGTGCAAAAACTTGGGGATCGTTCCATGGATCGTACGACAGGCTCGTAGCAGAGGGTCTATGCATTTTCGTTGTATCAAATATTTTTTGAAGCAGTTTCTATAATACATTCCTTTCGATATGTTGATAATCGAACATCAACTGTGGAATTAAAATTGAAAGACGTTATGTGAAAAATATTACAAGGATATAATGTCTTCAATCCACTCTTGAAGCTATAAAACACATAAGTCCTTGATAAATTTCAGTCTTGATAAATCTTTAACATGTTTTCCAAATTTACTTGCATCTTCTCTTGAATTATATGACGAATAAAAACTAATGTAACCTGCAAGCTTAACCTGTTTATTTTGAACAGAAAATATGCTCGTTATTACATAATACTAAAATAAAGATTACACGGAGAAACGTTTATAATTACTAAATGTATCCTTTTGTGAAGGAATACGCGTATCACTTTACCTATTTTTTTTAAATAAAACTGAAAATATCTCTTTAACTGAATAGAGCAATTTTATAGGTTAAGAAGCCGGTGATGTACATACGATAATAAAATACCGATATCTGTACTGATCTGTACAATATACAATATCTGTATAATCTAATAGACGTACGATAATAGATCTATTCCTTGCACTATTATATTTTCTACACGTAAAATAAATATATAATTATGGAAATTGAATAAACTTAAGTGTTCTGTTCTTTTTGCACTTGAAATATAATACTTGAGAGAAAATGAGAAATGGCGAAAGGTGTATCTCGTGTGTATGTACGAAGATCGAATATTATTCATACAATCTGGACAATGAAGTCATTTCAGGAAAAAAGATACACAATACAGAGGTTTCTGTCAATTTGTTTATTCGCTTTTTCCCCGAGATTTTTACTTATTGTTTTACCTAAAATATAAACGTAAAAACGGGACAGTCCTTTCAATATGAATCTCATTTCTATAAGAATTATTACTAATACACGCCTTATGTACAATTTCGTATATACAAAGGTGCAAGTGTCGTCGCTATTACAGGTGTTGTGAAAAAATAGCAATTGCAACATTTATTAACACCCTAAATAATACATTAAAATGAGGCGTATAACACAGACCCTGTTTCCACTCCATGCTTATATAAAATAAGGATACCAATAACTGATTTGAGAGAAATTATGTCTTTTTTTTTTTTAAGTTGTACGTTTCGCGAATTTTAATGGGAGAATATCTTCAGCTTGAATTCCATTTTCATCTAATTATATAAAATATGAACGGTCATTGCGTATGCCAACGATTCCATTAGCATATTGTAACAGATTGGCATGGAATACTGTGTCTGCATTATGCTCAGTTTTTTTGTTAACAGGTCCCAATGGACGTGACACGACCGCACATGAATTACACAGAATACTCGTGGATGATCGTTGAATATGACGCATCAATTCTGTAACTTCTCCACTGATAAAGTCTGTAGCGAACGCCTTACAAAATTTACTATCGATAAATTTGGTATATTGTGGATATTTCGAATCATATCGCAGTTTATTGCTGAAATTTTTGCACAAAATTAAACTGCATACATAATTATTAAAGCTATCACAACAGTGTGCAGAACATGATCTTACTTTGGTGAAGCACACTGCACACAATTAAATTTGTGGATTTGTAAAAAGGAACCATTCTAACATGATTCATTTTAACAAGTCCATATATAATAAATTACTGTTGCTGTAACAAAAAGGACTGTAATCAAGGTACTTGAAACTTCCAAACGTCTCCTCTAATTATTCATTAATATCTCTTTTACACAATCGCACTTAGTTTTATATTAATTTTTGTATCGATAATCGTTCCATAATTCCTTATTTACTTTTCTTTGGAGCAAATAAGCGTCTAGCATCATTGTCTTCACAAGACTCAGCTAAGCTCCATTATTATAAAATAATTTACAAGATAGTCAATGTATTTTCAACTAATAAATACAATTTTGATATCTTCTAAAATATCGGACATCGTAGATGTCCACGAGAAAACATGTGGTTGATTATCTCACTTAGAATATCAACAAAATATCAACAGAAATTTTAAAGAATTAAAAATATTAACAAAAATTTCAAAATCTGTGGAGAAAACATCATCTCTTTCATAAATAAAAAGAAAATGTCAATTTCTAAAGACTATAAAATAAATGTTCACAATGATTTAATAATATGATATGTTTTCGTCTTAACAACGTTCTACTTTCTATCCTGGATGCCCTTCTTTTAAGCAGAATTCAAGATAGTAGACATTGATACTTAATAAAACACCATGATACAAGCAATGCAAAAATCACAGGATAGATAATAAGTAAGATAATCATCCTTGCCTATTATTATCCTATGTAATATTTGGTCAAATCATCTCCGATATAAACCAGTAAGCGATTTTGTCATTTGTATAACTAGTTGTGGTATATAATTATCGCTATTAACATACACTCTTTCAACCCACATGTGTATCAATAAAGTAATTTTTTTTCAAATAATATAACACTGCTTTGAATCTCTCTGCTGTATTGTACATACATATAAGGATTCGAGGACAAAACAGAATTCATTTTGTTCCATGTGTTATTTTAGATATATAATGCAGTTTTGATTCTGTTATACATTTGTTTGGAATTTGTACACATTATTGGATTTCCCGTTTCCTATCTCGTGTTCAATCTAATACACAGTGTGAATTGGAATTATACAAAATTTATTACATTCCTCATTTCTCGTACGTGTGTGTGCGGGTGCGCGTACATGCGTATGTATCACATATAAATATATATGAATACTTCGCTTTTGTAACAGAAAATTAGTCGATATAAAATAAGAGAAAATTTTGTGTGTACTTTTAACATCGCTCTTGATGTGTAATATATTTTTAACTGAAAATGACACATTTAAAATTTTAAAATATATATACACATTTTTTGTGTAAAGTAAAAAAATTAAAAGCTTTTAGTTACATAGTGACATTGAATAATTATCTCAGTTTCAAATAGTATCAGGCACTGTCAACCCTTCATAAATTTCACAATAAATTCAAATCTTTAGTCCATTGAGATATAAATGTTTTTTGATATAATGTCATCTTGCAATACAAAAGCTAAAGAAAAAAAATCTACAACCAAAAAAAAATTTCTACTCTTTTCTTTTTAGTAATATTTTTCGTAAATTACACAATAAAAAATCTTTCATGATGTGCGATTCTCTACAATCTTTCTCCTCATACATAAAAAGATATGTTCTCTATTTTTACATGTATATAGAAATTGTGTGCGACCATTACTGCATGTGTGTCATAAATGAAAAGCTAGATCTTAATTTGCTTTTACGATATCAACAAAGTACACAACAGAATTTGCAGACAATTCGATACAGTGTTAAACTATGGTATTTTATTAAACTTAATATAGATCACAAGTTACTATAGATAGGTTAAATATAATAGGAAATGTAAATTGTAAGAGTGTAAGAGTAATATATAATTATTCTGTTCTAAATTCGACATTGGGCGTTGAGGACTGGATAGAATTATGCTCTGATTCATTTGATTGCACTTGTACTTGGAAGAAACTTTGAATGCGGTTTTGCATTTAAGGATTAAATATAATCTTTTTGTTCCAACCATTATTATCTCGCATACATGCAATTATGTTGTCTTGTATGCCAGCATCCAAGACATTTTCAATATGTGCGCCAAATGATATCCGGCAGAATTCCGAGATTATGGAAAAGTACATCATAATAGATGACAAAACGAAAATATGCAAGAACGTATTTACATGTAACGATATACAAACACGCGTGTACGGATGAAGGATAAGAAACGTACGTGTGTTGCGCGGATGTATTACGTTACGATTGTATGTTACTTAAGATATTTTCAAGTATCCAGGTCATGAAAAAGGTCCTGGATCAGATTAAGAGATTTAAAATAATTAAGTTTTAGGAAGATATATATATATTATTATTAATCGAGAAATATAATAGAATTCGATACACATGTTGAATATTGCTCCGTTTCCTCCTTATTAGAGATAAATAAATTATTGCTTTAATTTATGGCTGCAGAGTGCCACGTGACAATATATTCAAAATTTCTATCAATTGATCATTCACAAAACTAAAAGTATATAATATAACATAAAAGTGACAACTTTTATGGTCGAAAATGCTGTTGAAATTCGGCGGGGACGATTGCGTATGTCTTTCCAGAGATCGAAAGCAGCTTGATTTTGGAGAAAGATCAAAACCGCTTCTAAAATCTCTGGCAGAAACTTGCATAAGAATTGCTTTGCAACTTATATACTCCATTCCAATAAGATAATGCCCTGATTACGCATATATCTTAACAACTTATCTTCGTGGCACCGTTGTGATTCAGCTTGTGATTTATAGCGCAACCGTCCTCTTGAATGGTTTTAAGATATTCTTCTAACAGTGACGCCAAGTTACGTCGTTTAAAGCGTAATGACTCTTTTACTATATCTTTTACAAACGCAAGCCGTATATCTAGGGTCCCCTGAACTTGATGTAAGTGTGAGAACAGTGTTGCATAATCTGAAACGAAATGAATTGATCACGTGTTAACGCTATTACGAGAATGCTATCGTTAGCGATAGATAAGTACGTTAATCTTTTGTCAATCATTAATCTCGCAAGGATATAAGAGTTTCTCAGGATATAACAGAGAACCGACTGGCACGTTGAAGACTTACTTTTCCCTCTTCTTCGCACTTCCTTGTAAACGAGTTCTCGAATATTCAAATTGTGTCGCCTGATATCCTCCAGTTCCTTCTTCGTTAGTTTCTTTTCCCTGTCCGTCTTTAGCTCGCGTTTCTCCTCTACATGATTCGTTAGTCTCTCCTCGGTAGCACTGTCCACTACTCGCACGTTATTCTCGACGCAATCGTTAACTGGTGGTAACCGACTACACTCGTTCTTCGCGTTATCTGTCCGTTCACTTTTAACATCACTCTTCGACATCGCGTCAACGTTGTTAACTATCGGCGTTAGAACGGGCGGCGTGTCCATATGATTGTTAACGTGCTCCACCGGGATTGGCTCAAAAACCGGTATAATTGGCATTTCCGCGAGACCGTTTACCAACTTTTCGGACGCGCTCGAACACGGCAACGACGCGTGGCCCGGCGATACGTTGGGCAAACAAGACAAGATCGGCGGAGCGCTCATATCGGCAATTGGTGTTGTTGCTGCTGCTGCTGCTGGCGCCGTCACCGCCACTTGGCTCTTCGTCTCCTCCATCACCCAGGGAATAGGGGAACTTGGTGGAGTATTACTAAACGTATAAGAGGGTCGTCGCACGATCACGTCTTTCGGTATAGGCCCAGGCTTCCTCTTGTTAGGCGGTGGCCTCGGCGAGGACGAACCTACGCTATCCGATTGTGGCAAGGTGCGCTTGAGACCGCCTTTCGATGTCGAGGATGTTGCACCGACTATATCAATGTCTGCCTCATCTACCATCATTCTCTTGTCTATCTTGAAAGGATTGCCTGTGATCGAAGTATAGAATTATTACCTTTCCAGATGTATAGTTATATATCGCAGAAAAGTTGTTTTTACAAACATTTCGCTGACTAATTACCGAACATGTGTTGTCTAACTGGTACGCTTTCAATCTCTCTCAACGGCGGAGTCATGCGTTTCAGATACTCCTGATAATTTCCCATTTGGGCTAAAGGCATCGAATGAACATAATCGTCATCAAGTAATTTTGTATGCAATAAGCCAGGTTGCAGAAAATTTGCGCGCATCCGCACAACTTGATCGAGCAGGGACTTCCTCGGTACGTCGAAGGCGTTCCTGTAACTGTGCGCGCCACGTTGCTGCTGCTGATTCTTTACTATTCCGACAACGAAACCTCCGAACTCGTTCAGTTGATCGCGCAGACCCGTGAATTTGTCTTGCAACAAAGGATGGGACACCTACAAAGCATACATACACACACTTTGGTAATGTAATAGTGAAGTAACTTACAACGTCAAAAATTGACTGTTAGCATATTGAACCTTCCTTACCAAATCTTTTTTCAGTGGTGTCTTCGGTATAACTCTCACCCCTTCCGTCACCACACTCGTGGTACAATTAGATAAATTCTTCGTAAGATTAGAGGCGGCGACTTGCTTAGAAATTACCTCGTTACAGAGTCGATCGAATTCGATCTTGGCTTGATTTTTCAACCGTTTTAAATAATTTAAAACACTATATGATAAAGAATTATCCATATTATCGGGTATCAAGGTTTGTGCCAGAGGCGCAGACGCCCCCATTCTGGTTAACGCTCTCCTCAACGACTGCAACAAACGATTTTTTGATAAAGATGTTTTTAAAATACGTGATTATGCACACAAATGTAGAAAAACTTACAGCAGCGTAATAAGTAGGCATGGTCCTTATGTAACCCTGGAACTGCGCCCTCCATTCGGGTGTCGGCTTTTGCCTGTGCACCTTGAAGAGCTCTTCCAGCAGTGGTAATAGTACGGGATAATTGTAAGGCATGACGAAGAGATTTACACAAGTCAAGTTTGTACTAGCTTTCAAGTAACCAAATGGATGGCCCACTTCGCTCGATTTATACGAATTTGCGACAAACACTTGCCAACATGTCGTCGGCTGTTTCCGCGCTAAGATATACTGCGTCAAAGGGCTAGGTTCCAGCTCATACTTGTCGAACGGTAAGTTTTCGATCACCATCGGCTCCTGACTAGTGCAAGTGAATTTGACGTTCGGATGCGCCGATCGTGGTGGTAACGAGCTAGCACTGAGATCTGGCCAGAAGCTCTCCGGAATCGGCCAAAAACCAACCGCGAATCCCTTTTGAGCTGACCGTGGTACATAGATTAGGCGTCTGCAGGAATACCAGGCTGTGTTTCCAGGAGCTAGTGTGTTAGGATATTGAGCACGTGGCCCGTTCGTCGCATTACCGTCTTCCTCGTTCTCCTCCTCATCCTGATGTTGCGGCGCCTCGTTGGCTAGTGGTGGCGGATCGGGACCTATTTTCTCGAAATTTATTACCACGCCCGATTGTACCTTCTGTACTAGCGAATCTATACACTGTATCATCATCCTAAATGACGTAATGCAGTACGAGCGGCCTGTAATGAATAAATTCAATTTTCAATTTTATATACGAGCGTGACTAAAAAATGTGAAACTTTATTACAAGCAATCTCTAGACGCTCAATATTATTGATCATTTCTGGAGGTTACATTGAATTAATTTTTAATCATCTAGAGAAATATTATACAATATATTTTTTAGTAACTACGAGCCGCTTGATAACAAGCTGCATCTCCTTTACCTCCGGTCACTTCGCACATTGCATCTATCGGCGACGCGTCACTCGCCACTAAGCCGATATCCCGTTCGACGGCCGGTGTTCCCGATAAACGTAGCACCAAAGAAAATAATCTTTGGTCCCACCTAAATGGCTCCTTCGTCAGTTCCGACCCGGGTATTGGGGAATGCATTGGCAATGTAAACTACAAGAATAAAAAAATTTATTTGTCTTTATACAATGAAAAGGAAATTGCATGCTTTACTTTATAGTCATGTGATAAGAGATTGCACTTACATCTTGGTGGAACCCACTCTGAGTTGTGTACTTTCCACCGTCTGTTATAACAACTATAACGGATGGTTCTAAATAAAATGGGCATCTCCCTTGTCCATATGTGTCTATGCCAGTCTGCATACGATTTATGTTCAGCACGTCCAATGCGTGCTTTAAGGCGGCGCCTAGTGTCGTCAAGCCGACACATTGCAGGTTCTTGAGTTCGTTCATAAAAGTTGCCAGATTTTCCTTCCATCCTGCCTAAAAAATGTAAAAAAAAATTATTATTATATGCACAATTTTCCCAAGTTCATTTTTAAAGTGTAATATAACAGTTATTTTTAATAAAGATAATTATATCCATACAACAAATCATCAGAGATTTCTATTGAGTTCAAATTTTAGGTCCACGATGCTGGCAATCAATCCGAAATCTCAAGAAATTAGTAAATAGTTAATTATATAGACGATGCATTTCAGCAATTTCTTTTGCATGATTCTATCTTTTACAGCTGAAGATCACGATGATATCATGAATAGTTGAGTTTATTTCAGCAAATAATAAAAATTAATGTTAAAAAAAAGAAAGGAGGGGATGATAGGTGGTTTCGTGAGAGAAGTCGATTTTGATTCTCATCGCATATATGCTTCACGTAGTTTATTCTTCTCAGCTGAACTTGTCCAGTTTACTTCTTTTTTCTCTCCAACGTTGATTTATGGAAAGTTGACTGGAGCCATGGTGTAAAAATACACCATGACTGGAGCGTAGAAGATTGTGAGCAATGATATACGAGGTAAGTGGCAACATCGAGAATAATAACGAGAAGAACGTAGGAGTTTTGGGCGGGTGGATTGAAAAACGAAACGGAGGCTACATCGCATTTAAATCTCGCAAAATTGGCGCGCAAAACTCGCGCGATGGGGGAGGGCGCTTTTTCTGTCAGGCAGCGCACCTTCTCTCGACGACGCGCATCTTTCACAGCCGCGTGCACGGGGCAGAGAAACAAGGCGGCCAAGGAGGGGGCGGGGAAAAAGGAGAGGGTCACGCGAAGCAGAGACACGGTCGTCCGAGCCACCGAGCCTTCCTATTGCTTCGTATATCCCACCGCGCATTAATTATTCGGCGCCATTTGAGCGAACATAACCCAACCTGAGACCGACCGCTCGAAGGAGGGAGAGCGAACGCTTCTTCTCCCAGGAAGCATCGTCGGATTGGCATCGAATGGATGGGCCGAATTAGCGACGTGAGATAAGGGGATACGTATAGATGAAATGCAGGATAGGAGACGCGAGAAAGGTGAAAGAGAGCGAAAGGGAAAACGCGCGACAAAGGCAAAGGACATATACCTTGATGTTTTGAGGTGGATCTTCGAAGGTCAGGAGCATGTAACGATCCCCGCGGCTCTCCGGCGATCTCTGTCGTACCTGAAAAAGAAGGATTATATCACTTATTTTTTTTTTCTCGACAACTTCGCGCGCCCGTACGCTTTCTACGTACACGCACGGGATCACGCAACGTTTATCCTCGTCGTCGCCGAGAAGGCAGGTGGCTCGAACGAGAGAGAGAGAGAGAGAAAGAAAGAAAAGAGACGGAAAGGGAAGAGAAAAGAGATGGGTTTATACTTCCCTCTTCTTTTCTCTCGTCTCCCTCTGTATCCCGCACGACGACGAGGACGGTGCTCGGCTCGAGTCGCCGCGCAGCGCAGC